>NIUQ01004836.1:0-12604 GCA_002796945.1 Plectus sambesii
GCACAAAGCGGCAGAAGGAGATCGGCAGACGAGTGACGGCCGGCTGGCGCTCGTTTTTCAAGTACAAGATGATCTACACGTCAAAGCGAACGCCGATGTCGTTGAAACGGCGACTGTTCAACAGCTGCGTACTACCAGCAATGCTTTACGGTGCAGAGACCTGGTCGCTCACGAAACGGGAAGAAAACCGGCTAGCTGTTGCACAAAGAAGGATGGAACGAATTATGGCCGGAACCAGTCTTAGAGAGCGGAAAACGAACGATTGGCTTCGCAAGCTGACGCGACTAAGCGACGTCGTACGGCTGTATCGGCAACGGAAGTGGCGCTGGGCGCAAAGGATCGCGAGGATGGACGAGGACCGCTGGGCGAGAAGGGTTACGGAGTGGCAGCCAAGAATCGGAAAGCGGGGACGCGGAAGGCCGAAAAAGCGGTGGAGAGACGAAATCGTGAAAGTTGCTGGCGTAAGATGGATGGCGATCGCGAGGAACGAGGAGAGTCGATGGCGACAACTAGAAGAAGAGTTCCTGAGGCGGTTGTGAACTAATCGATCTGAATTTTCATCGCGCAATTTTGTCCTGTCATACAGATGTGATATGTGATACAGAGGCTTGCATGCGTACTGCATAGAGATAGCTGAATTAAATAAATAAATAAAAATAAAAACACATGTTCATAATTGTACAAATGAAATGAAAACGGCGATTACCTGTAAGTGGATGGTTTGACTTCCGATCGCAGCCAAGTCTATTTCATAGATATCCTTTCCCGTTGTGAGAAAAGTCGAACTGGGAGGCGCGATACTCCCTCCATAGTCAATAGTGATTGAAAATGAAGCATTTTTTAGAAGAGCCAACCAAAGCGATATACCGAAGAAGTTATCAGATTCGTTTGCCTTCAGGAAATCTGGTATTATTCTACTTCGGATTTTAATGCAAATTTCCTTTTCGTCCCAATAAGTGAGATCTTCATTCTCTATAAGATATGTGTTTTCATCAAATGAGTATTCCACTTCAAAGAAAGAGTAGGCAGTGCCGTACTCGCATCTTTCGCCGCAAAACACATCAATATATTTAAAATACTTGGTGAAAACCGTCTTAATATCATTTATTGTCAAGTTTAATTCGATCATTTTTGGCACTAAGATGTCCAGTAATGCCGTGTATTCATCTCCTGTCTGATTGCGCAGATTTTTGAATGGATTCTCTCCTGACTCATGCAACATTTCAGCCTCGTACAATATCGTAAGATATTTTTGCAATACAAACATTGCTTCGTTCGGTACAACGCCATTAATTACATTGTACCAATCGGCTTCATTTTGCGTAAAATTATACCTTCCATTTATGGTATTGCTTGCGAAAAAATTAAGAATGGCTTCTGAATAAGGCGTATCGCTACTGGAATTGAGGGGAAACACTTGACTCGCGTTAAAGGAGAGGCATGCAGTAATATTTGGTAGAGTGAACTCCGTTTTCGTCGACGTTATCACGTTGGTCGAAACAGCATCGAAGCGGTAGTCTTCATACAGTATTACGCAAGTTCGTATGGAAAGGTAGCTGCCAAGGACATAAATGATAGTCCAAAATAAGATTTTTACTGTCCAGCTCGCAACTGAAGAACATTTGCGATCAGAAGGACCGGTTTTTAATGTTTCAAAAATTTTTCCAAGACGTCTGCTAATAACTGCTCTCATCGGAGAGGCGTACTTCTGACTGTTCCCTTCGTCGGCCATTTCAGGACAACTCCTTAAAGTCATTATTGCATCAATTAGATAAGAGCGTAACACTTTTGCGGATCTGTGTAAGTTTGGCTAACTGAAAGGTGTGATTGAACTGAAAGATGTAGAATTTTCGTTAAATCGTCACAGGCAATGCTGCATATTCACAATTGATAGCATTCAGGCACTAACTGTTGAAAAATCTGAATTACGAACAGTTACTAATGGGAGAACGATTTTGAGCCATTTACAATGGATTATGTGAAAGAGTCAAAAAAGGTTGCTTCCCTTAAAGATGAGGTACCGTATTTCTTCCAATAGACGCTCTCCCTCTAATAGACGCCCCCCTCCAATAGACGCCCCCCTCAGGCGTAGGTTGGAAAAATAGACGCCCTGGGCGTCTATTGGAAGAAATACGGTAAATATTGTAAAAGATGGCAACTGTGTAGTCCGCAGTTCCTCGGAAAATGGGGCCAACCAAATCTAACGTTCCCTAACGGTTGCTTCTTGCAGTATCTTAGATGAGGACATGTGCTGCGGGAAATTGTTAGGAATTAACGCGCTTCAACGGAAAACAGAAGATCGCGCAGCGAGCAACGACATCAGCAACTTGTGAAGTTTCTAGTTCTCCCTTATAGCAGACTGACTTTATCAAGAAACGTTTGATTTCCACTGATACAGTGGAACCCGGATAAGTGCAACCCGGATAAGTGCACAACCCGGATATGTGCACACGTTCTCCATGCCCCGAACTTTTGTACTATGTTTTGTACATGATCTGAACCCGGATAACTGCACACCGGATAAGTGCACAACCCGGATAAGTGCACATGTTTCGCAAGCCCCGTGTGCAACTTTTGTATGCAATTGTACNTTTTTGATGTGGAAAATGTTTTATTTGCTTTGGAAGGTGTCTTTATTAAGTGGGAATGCTATATAACTAATAAAATATGCTTATTTCAAGGATTTGAGCAAAAATCGGGTCAAGAACTATGCACTTAGGCCGAACCCGGATAACTGCACAACCCGGATAAGTGCACAAAATTTTCTTGCCGTATCGATGTGCACTTATCCGGGTTCCACTGTACCGATTTCACCGACTATCACTGACTGATGCAAACTAAATATTATTTTAGGCAACTTTTATTTTACGGATTTTCGATCAGAATTTTTACTTTTAATGACAATTTAGTAAGGGCACGAAGTCTTCTATAAAATAGGCATTCGAATAAATCGAGTGGGGTAGCCCAGTTATTTCGCGCAAGTTTAGTTAACGATGGCGCACGCGTCTGTCAATCTTGATAGTTAATGAATAAAATCAAACCTTTCGAATGAAGACAGAGCGATGAGAGTAGTATCAAAGCTTGTGTTCAGAGCTGTTGATAACACGACACTCAAACTGTACGATGATATTTAATTGCAAAATTATTCGTCAAAGAACAGCTCACCAGCACTTTTGGACTAGAGTTTGAAATTGCTGCGAAGAGCCGAAGTAAAGGAAAACTGCTCTCACGAGCGACGATGGTGGCCTGACAGGCCCTGCATTTTTAGCTTTGTCGTCATAGTAATGGATATTGCATTATACGGATGAGATAGTAAATGAAACTTTTTCGATTAAAGTCAAAGTTCTCATCCGTTAAACACTTAACTCTGCTTTATTCAATAATGAAATCACTGAACGAGCAAAGCAATTTTCACTCTTGAAACGAAAACAAGTTTATAATATCAAATCCTACTTTATTACCTAAGAATATCAAGCAGTATCTTTCGTCATCAGAGCGGGGTTGTATCAGCGCGGCGTTCCGATGTTACTAATGCCGGCAATCTCTTCAGAAAAGAGAAATTGGACATGTGCGTGAAGTCATCGACACGAAATCATCATAGAGTTCAGAGTTCGAATATTTTTGACTATGCAAATGCAAAGTTATTCAAATTCCATATTGTATTGCATTGATGATATACTCAAACTCGTACTGTATCTTCAGCGGATTGCAAACCGCCTCCTGCTTCTGATCGATCAGAATGTGCGTTACTTCTTCCAAAACTTACCGGTGTCATGGCTTCGGCCGACAAAGATGGGCAGACAAAATGTCATTTTAACGCAAGTGTGTCGCGACATCACGAAAAAATGAAGAAGAAGCGATTGTGTTACGTAATGTGATAATTTCAAAGACCACATTTCATTTGCTACGAGGTTGGCTGACAGGTTGAATAACTCACTTTATTCTCGGCTTGCTGAATAACAAAATTTTAATTGAGAGAAAGCTAATGAACCTTTTCAATCGGGAGGCGCTCTCATCTTTGAAATATTCAATTCTTCTATTGTCGACTTAATGAACTTTTTGAGCGATTGAGCGAAAGAATACTTTGTGCATCAAAACGCTCCAACCGGGATTCCTCGAAAATAAGCCCCCCCCGGGCGTATTTTCGAAAGTCTTCTCGAAAATAACCCCGGGCTTATTTTCCGGTCAAAAATTATTCCGTCCGCGTCAAAAAACATACCATTTACCGCTGTCTTTTCTCGAAAATACGCATATTATATCACAGTACGACACGATTTTACAATAAAATTATCGCAAAACACGCGGTGAAAAATTGAAATCGGTTGCGCTTATCTGCTCTGCTGTATTATTGAGTGCATTAGGTTTACTTTTTAGACAGTATGTTCATAAATTATATTTAAATGCTATTTTATGAACTGGAGGGCAAAATACTGAAGTTCCTGCATTTCTCGAAAATAAGCCCCGGGCGTATTTTACGGAAAAATGTTGAGGCTCAAAAATGCTATTTCTCGTAAATAAGCCCTGGGCTTATTTTCGAGAAATCCCGGTACGTGCATTTTAGTACCTTCGAATTTGCCGAGGAAAGCAATGTGAGAAGGGGTTTTGTCTGCGCGGCGTTTCTGGATCTTTATCATCAAACTTTCGAAAGATTTTTGAACAGAATTTTTCAGTTAGAATTGAGTTTTGGTCAACGACACCCCTATTTTTGAGCTCGATACTGACACCTTTTTTGAAGAGCACTGAATTACCATATTATCTCAGCTCACTGTTTTTCACTTGGCAATTCTTGCACAAAGTTAAAAAGAGCCTGCGCATACTTAATACATCCATGTAAAAACAATGATAGAGAAGACAGGAGAGCGAAGTGTGAAATATGTTTTGTAATGCCTTCGTCATGAGTAGCCAGTAACATGGGTTATAAATCTTTTTAACTTGATTAAAACTTAAAATACACCGACAATATGATAAGAAAATATCAAGCGAAAACGGCTAAAACAGAGATATGCAAAAACGAATGTAAACATTATCATTATTATGGATGATGTGCATTCAACATATATGAAGAGCAGCCAAATTCTCTTTGCTCGATGGGTCAGTAGTGTCGACTAATCCGCAGAACTTGCGGCACTTCGGCACTCTTAAATTGATTATTTGAATGTTGTAGTAAGCGTAAATACTTACCACCGACAAATAAACACGAAACTTTTGCTCCAAAGTTATTCTTTGCAAAGTGAAGTTACCTCGAATGCAACGCGTCTTATTATGAGTGCGATCCGTTAAATGTAGCAGTGTAACAGGCCTAGCTAGCCTTTTTTCTCTCGACGAGGTCAAAAACGTTAAAAATATTTAGCTTCCTATTTTCGATCGCAATGTTAGCATGTGTCAGCAATATAAAACAAATATAAATAGCAAACAATTAGGATTGCCTACTATGTTTTTGTTTTAATATTGCAAAAAATCAATAAAACTGTTCCAATGCGATCTTGTAGATGCGTGGTTTGAACGCAATTATTCCACATTTTTTCGTGGGAGTACATTTCTTGAGGAATAAAATAAGAAATAGGATAAAAACCTAGTGATGCTGGCATTTCACTCAGTCACCGACAGAGATAGAGACTTTACCTGTGTGAACATTGATGAGCAACGCCATAGCCCTCGAAGCAGCCACCAACCCGTACGAGTCGTCGGCGTCTACCGATTTGTGTCCCACAGCGAAAACGATGGGCCATTCATAGGAAATGGACTGCTCGAAATGGTCAACGGCTATCAAAAGTGGATCGTTCGCCTGCTCTTCCACCGTACCACATGTAATCCACTTGTCATTAAGAAATTTTGTCAGTTCTTGGACAATTACAGCGTCGTCGACTAAAAATTGCAAATTAACAGCTGCAACATAATTTAGTATAGTCAAAATTTTGTTCACGGTAAAGATAAATTTCAATTTAGAACCATCCGCACCAAATTCATTGTCTTTTCAGATTTGGCTTTGTTGTTGTACGAAAACATGTTTTAGTAAGCAATTGATTTTAATGATGTGCTTGAGTAGGAGTCAGTGTTACCCGTTTGGCAACATCTATTAATTTGGTCGCAAGGATTGATACTCAATTCTCTGCTTTAAAAACATAAATAAACAATGATACCAGACACTTTTCCTATAAAGTAGCACATCGAGCTTAAACTCTGAATCGGTAACATGAAAGCAAATCTTTCCCAGTGCAAAACAATACATATTTTCATAAAAAATTAGTTCCACCTCGAAAGCCTTCACCACAAAAACTTCATGTCTATTATTCGATTTATGGCTGAGACAAAAAACTCGTTCCTCGTTAGTAGGAGTTAGTCTAATATTGAGCTCGTGCAAGGCAATTTGAATCAGAGAAATCATACGACATTCACTCTATAAAAGAAGGTGTCTAAGGGCGCGAGATAATGAACCAAGAGTCACAGACCTAAAATCGCTATGTCTCTCGGCTCAATGCCACGCTCTGTATCTTTTTCGTTCGGATTGAAATGTCCGTCAAATTGCGCAAGAAATGGCATTAATCCTTCGTAGAGTGTTTGTTTGATCTCGGTTGCTGCGCATTGCATCCATGTGACCGGATTCCCGATGATATTGTGACCTTGATGGACATAATTATCCGGGAAATGGCCTTTCCAAGCATCAATGATGCATTTCGATCCCCGCAGTACCGTTTGCAGCTCTGATATTTCAAAAGTTTTGTCCAAGTGCGTCTTTTCTAGATCCGCCGTCAGCGTCAGGATTCGTCTCGGTGATTGAATACCAGTTATTGCTGTAGCAGTATCAAAGTCAAACTCGTCACTAAGAACCCGAATATTCGACTAAAAGCTTCAGCTTAAGGTACACACATTCTGGATTGAGTCTTGATCACTTCTTTGAACTATTTGACGAATATTTACACAAAATCTGGCATTTTCTCGAATGAAATTGATTTCAAACAGATCTCGCTCTCTAATAAGCCGAACACAGACAGCTGCTCAGTGATAACCCCCTGAAGTCTATGAGAAAATATACGGTCATTTAAAAACATAAAAGCCCTAAGTTAGGAGAAATGAGGAAATTCACCGTCCTTTTCTCTTTTATTTACGACATCGAATTAAACAAATACCGATTACGGTGCATCCGATTGCATTATTCTTCAGTCGTTCTTTCAAAAGTCTCAGTGTATCGTCAAAAAGCATTTCTTCATCTCCAAAATAGTCATCATCGTCAGATATATTTTCGAGATTATCGACAACAGCAATTTGCCTTTTCAATTCTTTCATATTTTTGCCGAAAAAATGTCTAAATTTTGTTCTTAGAGATCGACTTCGGCTGAATACGATCACTTTGTCGATTTTTTCTTGCCTGGCCGCTTCTAGAGCTTTGAGAAGAATCAATAGTGTCTTTCCGGAGCCAGGTGGTCCAAATATAATTTGCTGCTTACAGCTGCTTTCAAACGCAGACAACTGTTGCGGATTCAGAAATATTGTACTCTCTGATTTGTCATCCGTCATAAATTTGAACGGCTTTACTTTAATTTTGTTTTCAAGCTTCTTTTCATTTGTATGTGTGATTTCTTCATCTGCTGCAGTTCGTATACTATTTGATGCAATCGCCGGTTCTGTATGTTTAAATTCGCCAATTTGTATCGCCAACTTAGGGTTATTTGGTATAGGCTTAGGCGTAGATTTTAACTTTGCACTTTGTCCATTGCTTGCACTTGCTGAGGATGTTTTGCTATCAACTGTCATACCTTCTCTGCTCTGCGTTTTTACTGAGGTCCGCTCACAGCCAACTCCGGAGTTATCATTTTTGGAATGAACATGACGCTGACTATTTGAAAAAAGACGTTTACTTTTTCGCTCTTTCAAATATTCTTGAGAATGCAGCATTTGGTGGATTGCAAGAGCGTTTCTTGCAAAAGAAAGCTCTACGGACGAACGTATACCTACGATAACTGATACAAATTTCTGAAATTCCGCGCTTTTCCAAAATCCCCATTCTCTTGCTTTTCCAAAAAAGAGATCTTTTAGACGTGCGGGCGCTTCCATCGACTCTTCTCCAATTACATTGTACGGCATAGCGATTTTCTTCGGTGCATTTTCCAACAGAGAAGTTATTCTTTGTTCTTTTGTGTTAGGAAAACAGAATGCTCCGTCTACTGGAATAGCACATGAGTTTCCCGTGATATATTCATACAGGAGTTTAAACGATTTAATGCCTATGTCTAGCTGTTTTTTGCACTTCTTTATTGTTTCAATTATGTTTTCATCGCTTTTGATATTAGCCAGTTCTTTTATCTCTATTAAGAACAGGCCAGTTTTTGGGTGACATATAACAATATCGGTTTCGAATTTTTGCATCGTTAATATTGCTTCATAGCTCTTTGCTTGCTTCAGGACAGACAGTTTGAGCCTCTCAATCAGCTCCTTAATTTGGAAGTTGCGTATAATAAACCCACCGAATCGTAAATTTCTCAAAGCACTGAGCACTTTATCTTCAGCGCGGCTGCCAGTCAGCTTCGCGCTATGTGTTTTAATCAAATCGGCGACAAATCCGGATGCCAGTGGGTCATTTGTTCCTAAATATCGCCCCTCTTCTGTATCGTTGCATTCTGGAATACAAAAACTGGATTTTTCGATGACAGACTGTTCATTACGCCATCCTTCAAAAAACTTATCCATAGCAAATTGACAGGAGCTCTCAAAGCGCTCCAAAGCATTATCTTTTGACTTGCTCTTGCTCTTATCAAGTTTATTGTTTTCTAAAATTGCAGAATTTATTTGAGAGACAGAGTATTTGATGTGGCTCGCCCCATTTTTTGGACCTCATGAGCATCACTGGACTCACGTCAGTGTTTTATGGTATAATCTCGCCCGGAAACAGCGCGGAAATGACGGCGCGGAATGTTCTTTCTGTCCGCAAATAAACCATACGTGGTAAAATGGATAATGTATTTTACCGTTCACATATACGAAATCAAAACTAATTGGGACCAGTGTCACTTGGAGCTGGGCATTTTTAAAATTATACAGGATACTTCGTAGAATCGTCTCAAAGAAAAATGTAATGTTTGAATTAGAAAGAGTCCAATTTAACAAAAAAATTATATGGATAAAGCACCAGGAATTTGAGCCAACGCCCAATGTACAATCCCAATCACTGCTACTTCGAGATAATGTGTGCTTGAATATGAAAATCCTAAATATTCCTGAATGGAGAACACTTTGATTGATGGGAGGTAGACGGTCGACATGGGCCACTTCTTAAGGTACCCTTTATTTATTACATAGCGAAAAAGAAGGGGATAGTGAATGTTTCAGAAAGCGTGTCTTCATGCTGCACAATGAATCCCTACAATTGTGCTTAGCCATAGAAGTGGGGATCAATTTGAACCAGGAGTGACCTTACGCATACATATGGGAGAGGTCTGTCCGAAAGAAGGCTTGAAACTGCGTCTTACGTTAAAATTTGAAAAATTTAACCGAAAAGATCATATACTATAAAAATTTAATAAGTCACCTTGTCCTTCTTCAGCCATTAAAGTGCTACTCTCCGAATTCAATGCAAACAGTCGTGTCATAATCAGCCCTTCGCGCCAATGCGAATGCTGAACTTCGAAATCAAGAGCGACGATAACTTTCATCCTTGCTGAAATTCTTTCTAAAAGCCAACTTTTATGTTTGTGGTTGAAAGTTGACAAACAATCAATAAAGACAATGCTCTTTGCCAATTTTTCACTTTTCAATAAAATATCTTTTTCAAGTTGTACGAGAGGGTGGACACAGTTGTCGTATTTCTTAGCTGTGAGTGCATTTTCCTTCAAATGGTTCAAATAGTTCGTCGGCTGTTGCCTTTCCGAAAAATAAAGTAATGCTTGTTCGCCCTTCTCAATCGCTTCGAGAAATTTCAGCCTGATCACGGTGGATTTTCCAGAGCGACTTGGGCCGTGAATAACCTCAATCGGAGTGGAGTATAATTGTGGTGTTTTCATAGCCCAAACTTGTTGAATGGTTGGATATGGTGTTGGCTGTAGAAATGTTAATGGCAGAAACAAACCATCGATTGGAAATTTATACAAATGACTTCCTTCTGGACAGTCTCTTTCAGCGCATTTACCATTAAGGTAGAGCATTTCTTTGTTAGGCGACACCGCAATTGAACAACTGCCAATGACCGCGTGACTAGTCAACTCGAGTAAATTTCTCCAAACTTTACCAAAAATGTCAAAAGCAAATAAAATTCCAATTTCGCGGGCTTCATTAAAATTGTAAAATAGTATATGATCTTCTATGCAGCATGTCTGCGATGACCAAGTCAAGAAACGGGGACAGAAAGCGATTTCACTACGACTTAGGGCAATCGTTTCAACGTCGCCACCTTGAAATAAAGGAATTTTGAGAAATTCATAGCGATTTGTTGGACGTTCAGCGTCTACAAGAAAATAAAGTGCATCTTTTACAATAGACGGTAGAAACCAGCGACCAGCAATCGACTTATTTTCAATTAGAGTTTCCAGTGATGTGTTGCCTCTTGTGTCAATATTTACTCTTATAACGGAGTAAACTGAAAGATATTCTCGTTGTTTTTGTTGCTGCTGGTCATCTGCCAGCGTGTCCCAGAACACGCAGTATAGTTCATCACTTGTGCCTCTGAAGCAGTTAACATTTTTATGGTCCAAAAAAACTAAAGAAAAAATTGAAATGAATTAGATTAATGAAAATATTTTGTTTTTATGTACAAAATCAGTATATTTTTTAATGATTATAGTTTGCGTCACGCCATTAGGCAGAGTATTACGTGCAAGACAAGCATGCAAGATATCATGTACGATATCTTGGCTACTTTTTGTTAGTAAACAAGACAAATATTCTTGAATGCATCTTGAAATATTTGCCTCACAATAAGAAAAAGTATATCACTCTTCTTATTTTAAGGGGCGTTTACATAGCTGCGACGTGCGACGGGGGGCGTGCGACGGGGGACGTAAAACCAAAAATTTGGTTGCAAGGGGTGTTTACAATGGAGATCCGTTGCGACGGGGGACGGGGGACGTGCGACGGGGGGCGGGGGACGGGGGATCAAATCATTTAGATCCCCCGTCGCACGTCGCAGAGACCCTTGCAATTATTTTTGAATATCACTGTAATATGCGCAGGAAGTATTGCAAAATTACGGTATTTTTGAATATTTGAAATTTGAACTAATGAAACCCATGGATGATAATGGAGTTTGCCGCACTCCCTTTGCTAGATACGGTAAAAACGGTCGCAGCAATGTAAACACCCCTTGCAACCAAAATTTGGTTGCACGTCGCACGTCGCACATCGCACGTCCCCCGTCCCCCGTCGCACGTCGCACGTCGCAGCTATGTAAACGCCCCTTTAGTATTTCTCACCATTAGCTAGTGATAACGTGCACTTTACCACCGAAATTACCCTCTAACCCTGCGAAATTGCTCTGCTATAGAATCCTGACTGGAAAGATATCCCGGTGCTGTCTTTCAAACCGTGACAACTCTCCGCGTTGACAAGTATCCTAAACCTATGATGTTTTCTTCACTCTTGCAATCGTATAATGGGAGATATGGAATTGATGTGTCATATAGAGTAATTATATATCGTAGAATCCAAAAAATTCATTCATTTATCAGCTTCTATCACTAATTTTTTGCATGCTAAGCAAATCTGAATTAGCGAAGCTTTTGATTATATGTCAAGACGTTGCACTTGTCCGGTTTTCGTTATGTATACATTTTAGAAAATTCTGTATTAAGAACATTACCAACCTAAACAATTGTGCTTGACAGCCAATTGCTTCCTTCGGCACGTCTAACAATTGTTCGGCTACAAGCTTTGCCTTACTATTGCCGGAATGCAAGTCGTACAACACTAGCCACCACACGCATTTATCGATCTCATTAATGAGCATGCCGAGTAAAGATCTTTGTTGTGTAGTTCCCGTAAAAACCACACCGTAGACGTTCGCTATTCGATCCACTTGTTGCAGCGCCTCCTTTTCTAAAAGTTGCTCGCCTTCCATTGCCATTAAATCACCAAGCAACCAATTTAGCAATGATATTTTCCCGTCACTTCGATAAAATATGATATCAGTGTCGCTGGCGCATATCCACGGTGTTCTTGAACTGCCCATTGTAATTAAGTGACTCGCCCGCCATGAGGACGTTTTCTCGTGCAAGATGGATCTCGGATCGTCGTTCAGTTTCTATTTATAGATCGACGTCATTAGTGATTGGCCGGAAAGGCGCAAAAGCGATCATTGCAGAGACATGCACGGTGGGGTGATGTCATCCCTTCTCGATGGATGCTGGTTCAAGTGGGAGTTTACCATGTCGTTTGCAAACAGAGGTCAAGTTCACTCACTTGAAAAATTATTTGCCCTCTCCATGTTAGAAAGAAATTCCGCTATCCTGTGAAACCGAGGAGGCTAAAGTAACAGCCAGCTCAGGGGAATGGTACCGTCCCCTCATTCCCATTTATTGCCTGCCGCTGCACGCATGAAGGAACTCAATATATTAGTGAGAATTAATCTTTAACGCGTATAGCGTTATTTAAAAACCTCTCCAGGCTCAATTCTTGTAGT
>NIUQ01004837.1:0-12451 GCA_002796945.1 Plectus sambesii
GGTCAGCGCTCTTAATCATTCCGGCGTTGCGAATCTATCGCAAACCGGAAACGACAAAGTCGAGCACAAGTTGGCGCTTCAGTTTGGCCTAATTGTCCTCGTGTTTATTGTATATCAGATTATGTGTGGAATAGTTAATCGATTTTCATTCGCTTATCAATATTCCGTTTTCATGAATCTGTTCTATATTGCTCTAATTGGTTGTAATCCGTATGTCTATTTAATCTTCAACAGCTCCATTCGCTGTCATTTTACCGAAATATTTTGCAAATTTTGTGCAACTTTGCATGTGTCAAGCCATCGGGCATCGCTCCATGCAGTGGCTGGTGGTGATATCGATCGGCGGTCGTGCCAGCTAATGGGAGGACTTCCCGCGCTCATCGGCCGACCGGCTCGGATTGGTCGAATAGGACAGCCACTGTCGCCTTCTTCTGTTGGTTAACATTATGTGCGTGTGTGATGCGTGAAGTATAATAAATTGTGCTTTTATCGCATTGCATATAAAGTTCACTGGTAAGTTTGCACTGTTTTTCGAGTCGAAATAAGTCACTTTCGATTCTACTTCGTCTTCTCTTCAGCCGCCTACTTAAAACGACGACATTGTTGTCGTATGATTTCTAGTGAATGTAATTAGCATGTTGTTAATTGCATTCAGTATCTAAATAATATCTCTGATTTACACTAATATACTACGTCTCTCTGGACGCAAATCAAACGCAACTATATGCTCAATCACAGATTGCTCGTTGTGAGATTATTGATGGTATAAATATTGTGGAGAAAGTGATCTTCCATGCCCCGAACTTTTGTACCATAATTTGTACTTGGTTTAAAACCGGAGAAGTACAAACCGCATAAATGCAAAAAGCCGATTAGTGTAATATTTTTGCAAGCCCCGAGTGCAATTTTTCTAGTGAATCATGACCGGATAAGTGCAAAATTTTTCGTGCCGGGTCAAGCTGCCTTATCTGGTTTCGACTATACATCAAACTGTTTCTCCTTTTTTAGTAGACATTTTCATTCTAATATCATTCAGACTGATCGCCTCATGAAAAGGGCATCGAAAAGTATTAGTTTAATCTTACAATTTACAGTTCACACATTTACAATTCACACAACCTTCAGTTAGCCAGTCGCTCACGCTGCGATTATTCGAGGCAAATGCACTGCTTCTCGAAGAAAAGGTCGATATGTGATTGTGTTTCCGTAAACTATAAGTTAGCGTCACTGAAGACTACCATAAAATGTTTAAGAAAGTGGGAAATGTTGATTTACATGATTTAAAACATATTCATTAATTAAAATAGCTGGCTTATTTCTTTTTCTTCCTTTCTGCATTGACTTGCATTGATAACAATTTGTGCCATGAATACAGACGGTAATCATAAATTCATAATGCATACATTTTGCTCATGTCTAACTACAGAAGAGTCACCTACCGTAAATCCTCTAATAAACGCTTACCCTCCAATAATCGCCCCCTTTAGAGTGATTAAAACATCAAATGCCTGTACAGTGCTTTTCAATAATAAACTCCCAAGTCAAATAATACTACAGATAACGCTCAATCTTGAAATTTATGAGTAATCTTGTAAGTTGAAGAAACGTTTGAAACAAAAAAATGCCCTCTCTCCAACGAGTGCCTCATTCAAACACCGATTGAAATAATAATCGCCCACCCTCCAATAAACGCCCACCCTCTAATAGACGCCCCCCTCACGCCTTGATTGAAAAAATAGACGCCCAGGGCGTCTATTAGAGGATTTACGGTATTTGCTTCTTGTTTCTATACGATAAACGTTTTTTTGCGATACATAATCATCGTACTATCATCTTATCATCGGCGGAGGATTGTTAGCACTCTCCAAATACTGTCGATATTCAAGCCGAATGCGCTCTGCGAAGTCTCTCATGATATAATCAAGTAGCGTCTTCAGATCATTCAGAGTTATGTACCGCTTTTCAAACCAATCGCTAAAAATATGTCAATATTAAATTTTTTGACAATGCATCATCGTTTTGAATGGAAGCAACGATATATAACTCGGATCAACAATGGTTTGAAAAGAACAAACTCTGGGCAAACCAACGTTCGTTCAGAAAAAAGGTAGGGGAGGTTCCAGAACTACTCGATAAGAAACAGCTAAAAATATTTTGACAGGAAGAATTGTTCAGATATTTGAACTTGGTTTCTTCTGTTTAACAAGAGCTCGAAAGGATCTGTCAACGGAAACTTCGCCATCTCTTCAAATTAGGTTTCCACTTTCCAGCTACATGTCGGCGACGTTTTTTTACAGGTATTCGACTTTTCTATCAATATGAGTATATTCCCCAGCCGACAAATAGTGACATTTACAATAGACGCGACTTCCTCTATCCATGCTCCCTGGTATATCTTTGCATTTATGGCCATATAAAGAAAAAGATTTTAGGCTATTCTTTGTCGAATTTATCATGCATAAAATTTAGCGATGCTATCTAAATAAGCTAGTAAATAAGAGGGTAGTGACCATGTTTGTCAGAGATTTAAGTCACATTTTTTGGTCAGGTGAAGTAACTTGGAATGTCACTGATAAAAGCTCTTAATATAAAGCAAAAAGTTAAAACTCTACCGAATCTCAGTTTTAGTATGGCTTAAACCTAGAAAGCTCCATCTGCTTGTATATACGTCATGGTGCTGAATATCGGTTAGGGTGAAAACGTTGTCGTAGGTGGAAA
The DNA here is from genome assembly GCA_002796945.1 of Plectus sambesii. Taxonomy (NCBI): domain Eukaryota; kingdom Metazoa; phylum Nematoda; class Chromadorea; order Plectida; family Plectidae; genus Plectus; species Plectus sambesii. Next base: position 2,719 of record NIUQ01004837.1, read on the forward strand.
TTCCTACGTAGTATGTGTCTGCTATTTGCAGGCATGTCACTTTGTAGTACACCATGACACCGCCTGTTTGTTTGTCGAACTGCAAAGAGACATATCAGATAATTCGGCACAACAGCAGCGGCGATTTGTCGCTTGCAAGTCCTGCTGTGATGGTGAGATATATGAACAAGGGAGAAGGGAGACGGATAATGTAAAGATTTTCCTGCCATCTGCCGTTGAGTTTCACCCCTGACGGTTCGTTAACTAAAAATCTCTTTGGATGAGTTCAGCCTTCTTGAAACGTGTTCTAAGATGTTACAAGTTGTCCGTCGTCATCAGTTTTTTGGCAGAGGTTTCAGTCTCCTAGCCGTCTGGCTATACTTAGAATACTGGTCTGTTGAACGATACTTTCAACTTCCTGGAAATATCCAAAACACTACCCCCGAGCCCCTAAGATATAGAGTATTTATAGTAATCTTCCCTTAACTTCACTAATACATTATAGTAGAACAATTGCGGCACTGTGCCTGTCTCAGTCTTCAATTTCAGCAAAGAATTCCTAGCCCAACCCATTTCTTAGTTTACCAATAATCACGTTTACCAGGCATTACGCATTACGCCTATTACACAGAATCGATAATCCCCTAAACAATATGGTAAGCCATCCGGCTCATTTTGCGTTAATTTGAAGACTGTATCTCATACACGACAATTAAAACACTGTTTCAATTCAAAAAAGATATGAAGGGAGAAACAAATTTTTCTGCCTATTACCTTAAAATCTTCGTCGCTAGCCGAGCCGTACTTAAAATATAGGCACTCTTTCATTTCTTGAATCAGTTTCTCAGCGGGCAACCAATGTTTTTCATTTTTTGCTAGTTCCCGCATTCGGTTATTAAATTCATCTTCCAAATACGCCTTAAAGTTGCTTTTGTCGATGCTGAAAAACTTGGCTTAAATAGTGAGAGTTGATGCAAACAGTGGGCCGGTTTCACATCGCGTACTTTAACTAAAGTCGGACTTTACGCAATGATAAATGATAGGCCTTAAGTACGACTTAAGCTAAAGTATGCGATGTGAAACCGGTCCAGTGTCAGAGAGACTGGCTGAACTTTTGACGGCAAAAGAGTAGAGGCGAGAACGGATCGCTCTTAGGAGTAGTATCCCTCCAAGGGAATAGCAACCTTTCTGAGACATAGAGATTCCCATATTTTAACAGTGAGAGAGAACACATCCCCGAAGCTATAACGTAAATGCGTACACCATAGCTTTGAAGTAAGCGTCCTGATCAATTTTGTCGAACGGCAGCGAGCCCGGGTCGATGATGGTGCTGTTAACGAGTTCATAGCTGAACTCGAATTTCAAGAACTTGCCCAAGAACCGTTGAAACGTGTCAAACCAGTCGAAACCTGCAGCAGGATCCGGAAGGTCGATCTCTTTGTCGCCAGTGTCTCGTTTAGCTCTAAACAGGACGCATATTCGTACCTCAGTCGATAAAATTAATGTATTCTACTGTCAAGGATGACAGGATTATGGAATATATGCCTTCAGAGGGACAAAATATCATTCACAGTTATTAAAAATTATCCAGTTGCCGGAAAAGGTACTCCCATATATAGTGCTCCGCAGTTATTTTAATCGAAGCTATCGTGTGCATTTTTAGCATGAAAACCCGCTAGAACCATCACAAAAAAGTATCTCACAAGACATAGTGAGGGCCAAACTCTTTCTGGTGTATACATTTTATGCGGCATCCACTATTAGTTTATTTACATGAAACAAAATTGGAAAATGGCAACTTTTTTAATCTCCCAAGACAAATAAAGATGCAATAAGTGAGGAGCGATACGAGTATCTTCGTATGATTTACAATCTCAATAAAGGCGCCTACTTAAAGAAGTAAGAACAAAATTTTTTTGTTCCATTACAATTTATCGATAAATGCTTGATAGCGAGAGACATGGCATACCTGAGTTGATGTTGCTGTACAGCCGCTTTGATCTCGGTCATTTGAGGGTCAGTTGGGAAAACATGTCCTAGATCAGGTTGCTGTTTGGAGGTCAAGAAGGGAAACTTCTTGCGAGACACAATCAACTTCCCGAAAAACGGATCGTCGAACTCTGGCAAAGTCAGAGAGGTTACTACAGGCAGTAAGAGAAGAAAACAGAGTGACTTCATTGTCGCTACTCAGTATAAATGAAGATTCGGTGACAAATTTTAGTAAGGGTATTCCACACTCCTCAGCTTTAAACGATAGCCACTGCGAAATATTTTATATATGACTTATTAGTGTGTCATTTACGATCTTTACAGAAGATAAGCCGAGTTGTAAACAGCTTTTGATTCTGCCGAATTTTAAATGACTCCAAAGATACAAATATTTACGAAAGGAGTCGATCTGCTCTTATCAATGGCCAAGTGCTGACGAATGCGAGAAACAAGCACTGACAAGTGGGTGTGAAGCGAAGCGGCTTGGCTTGGCTCGGCTTGAGGTGGTACGGACAAGAGATAATATCGAAAGTCGCCACTTCATCACCAATAAAACACTTTATGCTGATGAGGTTAAGTAAGCTATATAATGTCCCCGACGTAAGGCTTTATGTCATCCAAGATATTGCGTGAAAGTGCTGTTATTTATTCACAACTCTACTCCCTTATTTGCTGTTGCAGTTTTGTAACACAGTTATCCATTTTAAGTGACACGCTTTCTCGGCGAACGAAGTAGATTCATCATTCTACAATTGGCATCGCTATAAATAAAATTATCTTAGTAACTCACGTATCCTTAGCCAACTTGGTTTTCCTGCATCGCTTTAAGATGGTGGTAAAAATGAATTCACAAAATTTTGCATTCTGGTTATTTGTCTTTGGAACTGCTGTCCTATACGGTAAGCGTTTGCAGATATTTGAAAAATTTTCTCTCTATTTATATTTCCATTTTGAAATGGGCAATCGAATAGAAATACCATCATAGTCAGCATTATCCCTCCAGCATTTTGCAATCAGCGGGCCTTTTCCGTCAAGTTCCTTTGAGGTATGCCTGGAGCTTCTCTTATATAGCCATACGAGCTTGCAAACATCGCAAAAAAATTTTAAAATTCCAAATCCTGATGTTTTCAGCTGATGCAATCATTTGCCAAAAGATGCCCGACGTTTGCGTGCCAGCGCAAGACATCCAAGTTGGCTGTCAATGCGCTCTAACTACACAGAAGCTTCTCAATATTGACAAAAGAGTTATCCCTAAAAAGTTCTTGAAACCCGCGCAAGACGTGCAAGTTCAAGTTGTTCCAACCGGAGATGGCGACATCCGCTTCGAAATTCTTTCACAAGAAGCGATCGATGCTTTGAATCGATTTTTCTCAGGACGCGCTACGAACGCAGTGTTGGATCAGAATGTCTTCAAAAGTATCAATGTAGAGGTAATATAAATTCTGCGCTTGAAAGTGAGAAGTCATAACATCATATTGAAGGCACGGTAAAGAGTGGCCAAAGCTGCGATAAACTGCGGTATAAGACGCGATTTTGACATCACTACTAAAGAGCGCTTGCTTAAACTTTTCGCAGGTTGGCATAAAGCTAATCGACAAACACTACTCCTCACTGTAAAGTTGAGATTTCTATAAACAAAAAACTTCCGCCAGACTTCTTGACGCAAAACGCTCAGATCTGATTGCTCCTTTTACAGTATGGTGCCATAGTTCAATGCGCACTTTGTGCGCTAATTTTGCACTGTGATGTATTATCGGCTAAACGTTAGTACTGGAGCATTATCAAAACGAATGGGATGTTCCAATTACCAGAGTGCAAAGTATAGGGAGATGAAAAGTATGATACTTAAAGTTACCCCTGCAAGTACGGTGTAGTAAGCTAACAGGTATCAAAAACATTCAAAATAACCGTGCTGAAAGTTTAGGTATCTATTCAACTGATGACCCTGCCGCAGTACAACGTCCAACAAGCAATCGATCTGAACTCGAATGAGCTTAGTCCGCCCACCAGAGATCTCTTGATCAACTGCAAACATGGAATTTGTGAACAACCTGGAGTTTTTAATCAAAACGCTCAACGTGATAAAATGCGAAACTTTATGTCCGAAAAAGCGATGCGATTCGATATTGGCAACGATACAATGATCGCATTCGTGCGATCAACTTCTTCGTTTTATTTGGAAAATATTCATAATCAATGGGAAGAAAAGAATTGTCATTCGGTTTGGATATTTTGGGAAAAGTGTCATACAGAGCAAAAGTACAGGTAAGCAATATTTGCAAAACTTTTTGCAGAGACTAAAAATATTAACTCAATACTAAGTCATGACATCCAGCTGTACATGATGAGCATTATGAGTAGCAATTTAGTTAACGATCGAGCGCAGAGTCGACTACTGAGAGAGATCTTCAAAATTACTGAGAAAATGATAAGGGGAGCTCTCCTCCTTTTTGGATATTTAAGATAAATAATGACGGGAAGCTTGTGCTGCCCGCAATAGCCCCGAACAAGGACAGATAGCACTGAATTAAGTTGATCGTAATAAAAGTTGTAAGGAATCAGGCGAAACCCTTAGCAAATGCCGTGTACCTATCATCCATTTTTCAGTGAAACGGTTCGAGAATTCACCGCAGCCCTGCAAAAGGAATGGAACACCTTTGTGGATAGCCAAATGGTGAAAGATTTTCGAACACACAATAATAACCTGCTTTCGTAGTATTGCAATATATTTGGCACAACGCAGTGTTACTGTTCATTGCATTGACATTCATCATATCAAAGCTCATGTCAGATCTTAGGGTGCATGGGTCACGTGTTAAAATTAGTAAAAACTCAATAAAGGCCTTGTGGTTGATAATTCTTCATGAAATTTGTATTGCATCTGACAATAATCCACCGCATGTAACTGCGCTTCTCTATCAGTTTCCTTTTCATATTAAATCAACTTAGAATCGCAGACCACATTAGAGCGCCGGTTCTCTTGATAGTTAGCTCTTTTTGCGTGTAATCTTTGCGCAGTGTTATATTGTGAGCTTACTTCGATTAATAGTAGCTTTATTCATAATTAACATTTCACCAACAGCCTACAACGAATCGCGAACACACAACCCGCCTCGCATTGAGAGACACCATAATGATAGGTGACTTTGAGTCAAAAGGCACATAATCAATGTCATCGGTAAATAGACAATAACATCCATACCAACGAAAATGTTAATGTTCTAATATTAAAGTTTTCATTGAACTAATGAAACGTTCTTCAAAAAGTTCTTACCATGGGAGGGGTGCATAAAGATATTTTCAGTACGGCAATGAGAAACACTGAAAGGGGCATGCGACTGTGTCACATTCTAAAACTTCGAAAATGTCAGTTTACGAAAAGATGCAGCACGCCTAAAACAGCAAAATAATCTTCTATCTACAGCTCAGGGGCGCAAATTCTAGGCCCTCGAATCCCCCACCTCTCAGTCTGCTTATCACTGAACTTCACTCGTTTTTAGTGAATTTTAGAGGTTCGCTAATTTTGAAAGCCGATCCAGCCAAAATTTCTCTTCAACCTTTCGCATAGGTGCAATTTCTGATAAGCTATCTTCCAATATCAACATTACATTATCAACGATCTGGCAAAATACATACAATAATCAATCATTATTGAGATGCTGTTGCAGTCCCCAACTTGTAATATCGTAACGACACGTTGGACACGGTCGCTCGGTATGCAATTTTCCAGATGAAAAACTGTGAGAATTGGGATCTTCCCTCTTGATTAGCCAGGGTGCGATGCAGTCGTAGTGGTACACGATGTCCTTGCATTTGCAGGGAAGACGGCATAAACGATCTTCAGGATTATCAATAGAACACTGACAAATCAGACACTCTGATTGTCTCACATCCTCTGACAAGTCGCCATTTTCTACAGTCGGCAGGCGCATAATCCAATTATAAGGGGGAAATCCGATTTCTTCAACGCGAATATCGTAATGAGCTAGCAGCCTCCGCAAATTATTGCTCACAGCGCGATGAAGACTATAGCGATTAAAGATTTTCTTGTGCCAATCCGTAAGACTGGTAAAACGAAGGGACAGAATAACTAGGAAGTCCTCAACTGATCGCAAGGAAATCTCTTGATTGCTGCTCATATCATAAGAGTACAGAGAGGCAGAATTTGAATTGAAAGAAAGCTCGTCTTGAACCTCTTCCTCTATTTCTTCCCAATCGTCATTCCAAAAATTCGTTTGGTCCGATCGTACTCTGCTACTGATATTCAACCGATAACGACTCAGCTCTTCCGTTCTTCGTCTTTCAATAGTTTCACTACGATTGGTGTAAAGGTACGTAAGGAAGGCAATAAATATTGGCAGTAGAACGCCGATGAAAATCCAGCAGAGAGTGAAATCAATCCCGTACTCTGGCTGTTCTGTATTATAAGTGTACGTTGGAGGAGACGAAGGTTCGTTCACCTCCTTCGGCGGCTCTCTTTTCGGTGGTTTCGGCTTTTTTGCCTCTACTGGTGACAACCGGTTCAATAGTTCGCTGAGACTTTCAAATGTTACCATCGCACTGCTCATACCGTCAATAGTGCCAGCTGCCGACTGATTCTGTGGTACAATTTGCCACCGATCCGTGTAATAATATTGGCTTTTGACCGCATAGAAAGCTCCGACGTGATTATCGGGCAAGACCACAGCGCCGCTTGCAATCGTCTTCGGACCAAATGCAAAGCAGTGACTGCCATAGTTAAACTTTGCCGCGAGTGCCGACAGCAAGAATGGATAGTGACGCAAATCAGTTAGCAGTACGATGTGCACGGAGCATTTAAATGCTCCAGTCTGTAGACTGTCAAAGTCCTCTCGACTTGGCAGATAGCGAACCAGTTTTTCGTGCAACACTGAGTGTACTTGCCTCACGACCGAGTCAACTTCGTAAACCCACTGGTCATGTGAATTTTTGCTCGTCTGAAGTAAGTACACTACAGCTTTCGCGCCATGATGCACACTTTCATGCAATCGCGGTACAATGAGTATTAGGGTTGGTGAATTCCATCCTTTTGTTTTGCAGTATTCGGCGGCATTCTTACAGTTAAACCTCCCGAACTGAACTTCGAATGGTCTCAACGTTGTTTTCAGCTGATGCCATACTTCCTCTTCCAAAACACTTGTCATCGATTCACTCTTTGGCTCAATTCGAACTAGCCAGATTTCAGAGTTGGAGAAAGCTGTTTCAGAGAATGTTGTGGATAGATAATCAGTGACCAGTTCCTCAATGTCATCCGATGCATTACTTGCATTAGTTGAATTGCGCGCTATTTTTAGCTCGCCAACAGTCAACGGGCCAGACTCAATCAGTGCATTGACATATTCGCTTTTTTCATGAAAGTCGTGATAGGGCAAGCCGCGTTTGTCAAGCAACGCACGAAGATCTTTCACTTTGAGGTTTGCCTTCTTCAAATTAACGAAAAGATAGTCGCCCGGGTCGACAGCGAGGGAAGCAATGAAAGCGTTACTGCAGAAAAGCAGTAGAGAAAAGAAAGAGAACTGAAAAAATTTGATCGCCATTTATTTCGCACAGATTAGAAGCAATAAATGCGCAGTACGACAAGTAAAAGGCGATATTCCATTTAAATATCGCCTGTCTTATGCGTATTGTGCGCAGGGCGTAAACGTGTTCTGCGACTGCACACCACAACAAGTTTCGTAACTCTTGCTTTTTATCGCTTTCAGATGATGTTTTAACGTATTTCATCATGACCCCTACGCATACTTGCCAAGCTGCACGCCCACTGGACTGCGATATCAAGCATACCATTGATAGAACAGATTGCAGCACTTCAGCCGACGGCCTCAGAATGTTATACATAATAGCAGCACTTTTCGCTGTACAGTGAAACAAATCATAGCGGACTTCAGTATTATTTAATATTCGCGTGAAGGGCGCAATAGAGTCACACTGGTGAAATAATTCAGGCAGATTTTATAAAGCATCCCTATTATGTTCCGATCATTTATTATATATTATTGTCGTAATGCATATAAATCTAGCCAGCATTATTTTACCAGTGTAACTATCAGGGTGTTACATTAATTCTGCAACAACTTTCAAAGACAGCACGAAGAAATTGTTGCAGAATTAATGTAACACCCTAATATACTGTGCACATTAAGCAGTCATGCAACTGGTCTAATTACACATTGAATCACTGCAAGTATGCACAGGCATACTTGATTGCAGCTGGAGGTTTTAATAACCCCCAAATGACGTATTCAGTCGCCACAAAAACCAATGTCTCCCGGGTCGACAGCGATGTCATTGATGATCGCGTAACTGTCGAGAAACAGTAGAGGAAAGATGGAAAACGGAAGAAATTCGATTTTCATTTGTTCCGCACAAATTAGAAAAAGAGAACGCGCTGAATAAGGCGATATTCCATTTATGTATCTCTTGTCTTGAGTGTTTAACGTCGCAGGACGCTAAACACGTTTTACGCAAGTTAACGCATTTCATCATAAAAAGCACAGCCAGCGCAACTTGATGAATCATCCCAAGCAAAGCTCCGATTGCAAACTTGCGGAAAAAAAAGAAAAGGGCCCTCTACGTCAAATGCATGTCAAACGACGAGCGATCTTTCATTTGTCAGTGATCGTACCTTTATAAAGTCCAAAGAGCTCTGTAGATAGGAGGTATTTCGTCTAGTATGTGCGCGCGACAGGATCGTTAGTTGAGCAAGCTGCGAAGAAAGGAATGAATATTTATGGGTGCTTTTGAAGAATCCGCTTCCATGCAGGCCACTATTTAGAAAAACTAGTATATTACAAAGACATATCGATTAATCAAACGTATAATTGAACTCTGAACTGATTTTCGCGACAATCACCTGCACGAAAATAATTTGCTTGATATAAACGACAACCGAACACCGCTGCAAGATTCAATCATTATATGCGCCGTGTATCACCTTATCAATAGTCATGTCAACTCGAAACATTTTAAATCATAATCATCGAGTAACAGTAGTGAAAAGTCATCATATATAGCATAATGTCCACAAATAATGTTGAAGATCACCAGTATCGCACATTAACATTCCTGATATAATGATAATTTAGTGTTTTCTCACGCCATCGATTGCGTTTAAATATTTTACGTCGATAAGTTTTGTCATCAGATAATGTCTGAAATGCGAAAGAAGGATCGCATGCGAATGAATAACGCGCCAAGAAACGCCATCATAAAAAAATACTTTTCTCTCTTAAACCGATCGGGAATAGTTCAACACTATCAGGTATGATAGCGCGGTATGCGTGGGTGTTACGGAGAGAGCTAACGCATTCGACACGCATCAGAAGATAGATCAGCATTTTTGAGCGGCGGTTGAAATGAATTTAAATATGCACTATATATTCTTGAGACGTGATTAAAACTGCTCGAACAAAAGAGTAAACTCAGAACTCGTTCTCTTCGTCGAAACTTTGACTCATGTCTGGCTCGAGTATGCCAATATACCAACAGTCCCTCATAAAAACAGCTGAAGAAATTAGTCGGTTATTAGCATCTCGTTTCCTCAGTTTATCGTACTCAATTCATGACGGAGAACAAGGAATTCGATTCAGTGCAATTAAAACTGCACTGGTGCCCCCTGAGCGATTAGATGAAGCGAAAAATTATCGAAAAGACTCACCGTATTGGGATGAAGCTAAAGATGACGATAGGAAATATCATTTCGATATAGGGAACCGAGCTGAAGCCGCATCCGCAGAGAATACCCAGC
>NIUQ01004838.1:0-12475 GCA_002796945.1 Plectus sambesii
AGGTAGCAGTTCCCGCCCAACCCCGCGATTTGAAGGACCACCCAAGGGCTATCCTTCGTGGTAGGTCGTTTGAGGTCGCTCGCTGTCTTCTTTAAAATAACCCCCTGGTGACCTTACTTTTGGAACACCCTGTATGATACTTAATTTCAGGGTGCGTTAGACAGATTCGCGCAATTTTTTATCGCTCCGCATTTTACTGAGAGTGCGATTGAACGAGAGTGCCATGCGATCGACTCGGAGCATCGTGACAAAATCATGAATGACAATAGCAGACGGATCATGGTAGAAAAGTAAGATATTTTACGATGTTGTAATGAACATAAGGAATATAGAAGAGATTGAACGTGCAACGTCTTTCGTCGTAATTCATCAACTTTCCGTTTAATTTTGTCAACCTTACATTCAGTTAGAACGAAAGTTTGACGAATTTGAATGCAAAAGTAATTAAGTGTGCTTTTTGTGTGCATACTTTTTAAAATATAAAAAAAAGTAATATTTTGACGCAATCGTTCAAGAAATTATGCATGTTTTAATTTAGATTGCATTATACCCAAAATAAGATTTATGAAATTACGTATTAAAAAACACTTTCAGAACGTTGTCGTCCGCTGATCATGATTGGTCTATGTTCACTGCGGGAAACATTGAAACACTGCCAGCGGAATGTAAGACGCGAAAAGCTGTGATTGATTTTTACCAAAAGGAATATTCGGCTAACATGTGAGTGAAATTTTGCTTCCAAATAGTTCTTAAAATACTCTTAAAATATTGTTCCTTTATATTGTTAGTTCTGTCAGCATACCTTTAGGCGTATCAATATTTCAACTTTGTAATAATAGTATTTTGATATGTAATTTTAATTTTCTTTATACCTCTACAGTAGCAGCTTTAATGCGGCATTTCATTCTGTTGTGAGAATTGATTCAGATCTCTCTTTTAATTGTTATACTGCGCACTTGTAGACACCAACTAGCAGTTGGAAATGTTATAACAGAAAAGTTTCAGAATGATCCTGTGCATAGTGGGGAAATATTTGCTAGAAGAATTAGAAAACTTGGTAGTTGATATGTTTGCCGATATTGCCAACAAGCAGGTGGAGCTTAAGCGATGGAACCATCCGTATACTATTGACAAGCTTGGCTCAGCAGTTCAGGTAACTAATTTTATCATCTCTGTTAGTATAGGTATATTATGCTGAATGTTTTGATTGATCGCTGTAGTGCCGTACTGTTTTTCGATTGTGTTGCAGCGCTATACATTTCTTACTTCCGTTATGACCACCCCAAGGGCGCGGTCACATGTATAAAATTCACTTGATCCCTTCGTGTTTATGCAAATGAACTACTGTCTACTCACACCTCCAACACGATCACTCGCGCGACGACATTATAGACTGCTAATCATTGAAATTCGTAAATTCAACAAATTTAAAGCCACTTTACCTCTTGCGATTATGAGTGTTGCTCTGATTTCTCCAGATATTTTGCATGCGGGTTTCATATATCCTTCAGTGAAACTTTAATAATGGTTAACGACTAGGAATCAATATTCTAGTAGTGTAGCACGCTGTGTTATGGGTTTGCTGTCCCGATAGAAAACTTGTGAATGATTGGAGAAGCAAAGGAAGTAGTTTATTTCAACTGACGCCAGATTTTATTCCGTTTGGTGAATGATGACTAGTTTTGAGTTTAAATGGGCTAGTCGCGTCTTTGATTTGATTTTGCAACTCTTTCCTTTTTTATCTCATACATATTGCTCATTTCAGATCGTACCAGTGGCAGAAGTTCGAGACTTGCGCTTAATGTTTGCAACTCCCGACCTTCGGACATACTACCGCTCGAAACCTGACGCATACATAGGTAAGATTGCAAACTGTGTTGCGTGAGAAAACTGCATTCACGCTGCAATTCAAAAGAGCTACTATTTATGAAAAAATTGTTCGAAACGTTCTTCAAACTTGCTAGAGAAAGTCGATTATGAACCGTTTGCCAATATTACATTTTATATATTCAGTCTGAGGAATTTTTTATTCGGCAGTCATGGACCAAATAAGAAGGGCTGTAACTGGAATGGCACGCGAGTGTGCCCCCTTCTCAGAGATTTCCCTTTATTGAAATTCTGGTTTCTCTCAGTCTGAAGAAGATAGTTGGGATTCTAGCCGAGCATGCAGTAATGTCTGTGCATTTGAAGAATGATGCGATCGCCGAAGAAAGGCCATCGTAAAAAGGAAAATCTGACAAATTTAATTGACATCTTCACAACTATTCTTCGTAAATACGCCTGACGCTTATCATCGGGAATATTTGGAACGTCTATGTTTCTATGAGACGCAAACTGAAAGTCAAAAGCTGAGTGGATTTTTTAGCCTACATTCTGCAGCACGAAGGGAACGAGTGGCTGTTCGCAGATTTAAAAATTCGCGGTTGGATCAGCGAACTCAAAGCGTCAGCCTTTAGTCCTGCACGCGGCTTTGGCTTTTTTTACGTCGACATCGAACTAACTAAAGGCAAGTTACGAATGCTACGTTCAGGAGTTTCATACAAACTCTAACAGCTGCTATGTGAATGTATGAGGAATGGAATGCATTTTATCATTTTTAATAAATCATTCACTTGGTTGTAAACAGTGCTATTTTGGTAAAGTTTTCTTCTCGGATAAGATAATGATTGCCAACGAGAAAAAGTAAAGAAAAAACTTCTTATCACAAATAATTATACCAAAATTAGGAGACATAGTGATTATGATAATAAAATGCCATGAAAGCAATTAAATTTTATACGTCCATTTCAGCATTCATTTATCTAACGGTTATGTCAGTTGTTTTCAGAAGGTGAATACGAAATAGAGAATGTCATACTGAAAATCTTCGAAGCGATTGGAGTCATTAAACGGCAGAGACCGCAAAAGTGGCTGCATGACGAGTTGAAACAACTTAACGAGATTTTCTTCCGATTCAAGGTACTGTGTTATCATTTTTGCGACAAAATTTGCGCTTTTAATCGCGTTTCACCACGGAAAAGAGTCCACTTAGGTTTTTGAAAGAATCACGTTCATCGATTTTATCTGCGACATTGCTTAGGAATACTTTTGTACGCTCGCTTGGATGTATAATATTGACAAGTGCAAGAGAAACCATCCTGTCATCACGCGAGGGGACGAGTGGGAGGTTCTAGTAGACTAGTTATTCGGAGACCGCAAAGGGACAATACGTCCGGGTTGGATAAGTGGGAAGGAATCAAGCAAAAATCATGTACAAGTATGAGATCGCGATCGGTTGTCCTAAATGAAGCAAGAAATGTATATCGCGAGCTGATGCTGCAACAAAAGTAAAAAATTTCTTGATTGAAATCATTTCGAGTTGTCGTTTTATGATTTGATTAAATATTCAACTACATTTGCGAGTACTGACGGTCTTACATCAGTCAGAAGTACTTTGATTACCATCGTTGCAGAGCAAAGAAAGACCAATGGGGTTGGCGCAGGGCGCTTCAGTTGACATGCAGCATTTCCCAGTCGAAGACGTTCTTTACTACAATACGCGCATGGATCAGTATCGCCCAGACTTGATTGAAATGGTTTTGAATTGGCTCGTCCCTGAAAATATGAACTATGAAGTCATATCGCGGCAGTTCCACGGTCAAGAAGGAAATCAAATTGAAAAGTGGTTCGGTACTGAGTACCAGAAAAAGAAACTCAATCCGGTAAGGTGGTTGGACGTAATGTGCCATTTCTATATTGTACTTTGTTTCGCAAATTCTTTAAAACTAGCAGATATGACTCTTCAGAAGTTGATCAAAAGATTACTTAATCATTTTAAATGACTTGTTTCGCTCATGACACGAAATACTAATGTGAACCTACGAAGCTATTTCTCTGGTAACTCAAGTATGCTCTTTTGCTAGTTTATGTACCTTCCCCCGACTTTGGAGGTTTGCATAATATCGTAAGTATATTGCTATGATATTACAATGCCTGGAGTGTTACTGTGGGGCTCTTGTTGACGCACCATTCTGCTTGCATTAAGTGGGAACCCCGTTGTCCTCTAACACTAGCTTTTTGATCGATGCTCGAAGCCTCTGCCTCACTAGTGTTACATTTGGCGCAAACACAGAATGCTGAAAAATAGCTATTCTTTATAAAATTTAAATAATTTAATCAACGATTAAATAAATTATTAAAGAATAAAATAAACTTGTTCAGCTATTCGCTTCTAAGCAAAACTAAACATTATTTTAGAATTTTATGACTGCATGTCGAAAAGCGTTGGATGTTGAATCGACTAACTTGATCCCGCCAAAAAAGAACGATTTCATTCCAACCAATTTTGAGCTGAAGCAAACAGAAGACGAAAGTAAATGGTATGTTCGTTTGGGTTTAATTTTACGGTGAATTTAGACGCTCTGCGTTTTAAAAAAGGAGAAAGTCTAAGTAATTTTGATATCACCTTTTTAAATGCACGATCAGATACTTATTTTGACAATAACTAAATGAGAAATTCTTTCAACCGAAGAATTAAATATAGTTTTCACGAAGCTTCGTCCTTGTCAACGCAAGCTTGTCATAACAATCAGCAAACTTTGACCTTTTTGATTTTAGCCCTGTACAAAACGTTGGAGGGCGAAAAATCGGGTCCGGTCAGACTTCACTTATATAAGTAAAACCGTTTTAAATATTTTCTTCCGTATCAACAAAAGCATCTACCAACCGTCCACTGTATATGTGGTGTGCCTTTCTGAGACCTGTGCCTTTCTGGAACCCTATGTTAAACCCGGCTGCGTAACCCTACAGGTCTCTCCAAGAGCTTGTACCTTGGAGTGACCTACGTCATAGGACTGTAGTGCGACGCAGCCGGGTTCCAGAAAGGCACAGGTCTCAGAAAGGCACACCAGATATATGTCGTATGCCTTGGAGCGACCCGTGCCTTGGAGCGACCCTATGTTAAACCCGGCTGCGTCGCACTACAGGTCGCTTCAAGGGCTTGTACCTTGGAGTGACCTACGTCATAGAACTGTAGTGCGACGCAGCCGGTCGCTCCAAGGCATACGACATATATACTTCTTCCAGCAAAATCCCATCTCTAATCCGTGACGACAATTTCACGCGGGTGTGGTTTCTGCAAGATCGCAAGTTCAACCGTCCGCGCTGTTGTACCTATTTCAAGTTTGGCTGCATCGGGCTCCTAACTGGCAACCCGACGAAGGAGGTCATTGCGAACATGTTCGTCAACTGTCTATGCGACACCCTGCACGCTTACACATTCAACGCCTCCCAGACGGGCCTTCATTGCAAATTTTCTCTCGCACCGGACGCGAATGGTGTCACTTTGGAGGTAGGTATTTATGTGTTTTTGTATTTTCATTACTGCGGTCATCGCACTGCAGTCGAATTTTCAAGTATGTACTAATGAAGCAACGCGATTCTCTACGACTGAATGCAAAGAATATTCGAAAAGATACAAATTATAGCGCGTCATAGTGCTTCATTTAATCTTGTTAAGGAAACTTAAAATGGTTTCTTATCGATCGTCTAATTACTTCTAAAATATTAATACAGTCAACTGCTTTTATAACGTCGGTCAAGGGACCGGCCAAAGACCGACGTTATAAAGATAGCGACGTTATAGAGGCAGTTAGCCCGGTAAAAAACATAGTACACGGGACCGGCCAAGGACCGACGTTATAAAGCCAGCGACGTTATAGAGCCAGGCGTTATAAACGCAGTTGACTGTAATACTAATAATAATTAGGTTATCGACTGAAAAAATGTGCTACGATAATTCTTAGAATCGTTGGTGTAATTGACCTTTTCAGGTGTGGGGTTTTTGCGAAAAACAACCGGAATTCATTCGCATGTTGGTCAAATATTTTGCCAACTTTAAACCAGATCCAAAGCGCTTTGAAGAACTAAAAGATGAATACAGACTCACCCTGAAGAATCACGAGTATGAGGAACCCCGAGAGCAAATGCCCTACTACAGCAACCGCTTATTGACAGAAGATCGCGTCTGGTTTCATGAACAACTAATTGATGTTATCCATGGTAGTGTTTGTTTGCTTCAGTTGCTTTGAGATGGCGATTTAATATCATATCTCTATGATGTTCTGTTTAAACGGCGGTTATAATGTGCAGACTGAATTTTTGATTGCGTCTACTTTACGAACTCAACCTTGATTCGACTAGAGATCGCACTGGTCCCGAGTCTAATCGTTCCAGTGGGAATATTCATGCACACACAAACAGAAATACCGATTTCTGTTGTTACAATAACAAATCATTAAATCTATATATAGTATTGCAAAAAGCTTTTAAACATTATATGTGGACAAATATGGGCTATATCCGATGCACATCGTATAACTGTAGTAGCCGCTTTCAGAAGTCACCATCGACACTGTCAACCAATTTATCAACGAACTTTTGTCAGCGATTCACGTTGAAGCTTTAATTCATGGAAATGCTACGAAAGAGGTTAGCAAATCAAATTATTTACAGCGCATTTCAGCGAATTTTCAGGACGCCATTGCAATAGTCGATTCGGTACTGGAGATTCTCACATCAGCCCGTTCAATTCGCCCGCTCTTTGCCAGCGAGCTAAAGCTGCCGCGGGAATATCGCATCGATGGTGGTAGGGGATGATTCATTGCTTTTATAACTTCGCATAGCTTACAGTGAAATTAGTTTATATTGGTACTTGTCGGACTGACCAAAGTTACCGGCATAAGCGAACTTCATTGTAGAGCAGCTTCACATGTATTTCAATAATTCTACACAAAAATTTTACAGTACAACTTTACTTACTTAGCTGGCGCTATTAGCGCAATAGTTTTGATAAAAAGGAAAGCCCTATCTTCTCCTGTAAATTACCTTAATGCACATTCTTGCTACGATTTATTAATAAGCGAGTACCCACATTATAATGTTGCGAAAACGTATCTAAAATGTAATTTTAGGCCAAATGTATATTTTCGAAGCCGTCAACGAAACGCAGCCAAACTCGGCGGTCGAAATTTTGCTTCAAGCTGGAGCTGCAGAGGCTGACAACGTGGTTCTACTGCAACTGCTGAAGCAAATTTTCGCAGAACCCATGTTCGACACTCTACGCACCCATGAGCAACTTGGTCAGTGATGCGCTGCAATTTTTGTGTTTATGCAGCTGTACAATGATCTGTTGGATTAATTCGATCCGCGTAATTAGAAGCTAGTAGACAGTTTTAGTTAAACTACGGTTAGGCTATCTAAACCCCTTTCAATCATACCGAGTAGTTTTGTTTTTAATGTTTTCGTGTTTTAAAGCGAAAGAATCTGCGTGCGAATGATATTCAGACATTAATATTAGTGATGCCTATATCTCTTTAAGTTCTACATTTAATGATGTTGCATCACGCAGTTTTAATTGAGCGTGGGTATTGAGTAGGAGTAGTTGGTCTTATTAGGTCCGAGTGGTTTAGAAATATGGCTAAATGTTTGTTAACTCAAATAATTCCACTATGTAAAAACGGAGCTACACAAATTTAGCAAATTTTTCATGATAGTGTCTTTGTGTATGCGTAAATTGTTGTATTGTATCTAGTTTGGAAGGATTATCAAGACCTTTTGGCATAGTTTTAATGATCTCTCAATTTCGCGATTGCCTCCACTTGTTTGACTTCCTGTTCCCTGCTCATTGGTTCCAACCATCACCCCTGGGATGAAAGAACGTACAGTAAAGCAGAAATAACATATCCATTGTTTTATATGCTTTAATTAAGAATATTGTGCATATGAATATAGTATTAAATTAATACACAAATGCCAATATTTATTCTCGCCTGAAAATCGCAAGGAGACTTTTAATAATGCGACGCTATTTAGGTTACTTTGTTGCCTGCCAAATGCGTTGGTCGAATGGGACAATCGGATTAAAGCTAGTTGTGCAAGGAGAGCCCGACCCTACTTATCTTGAAGAACGGGTCGAAATTTGGCTGAACACAATGAGGGTAAGGAGAAAAGTGTTTCGTGTAGCAACTGGCAAAACGTATAAATTAACAAAAATATTTCGATCGCTCGGCTTTTGTTCAGTTTTTGTTTCAAACGGTTGTCTGACACGATGCATGAATGAGAAGCGTTCGATAAATGCGACGGCCTTCATTTAATGAAATAGGGCTCAAAAAATTGAGCCATAAAAGGGAAATCCTTCTCTCCAAGAGAAAGCCTCGCTTTAGCCCTCCTAGTCTGAGGAGGGTACTAGAGTATTTCTTGTAGAGTAAGCGAAGTGATTTTTTGATTGCAGAGAGTTTCAAAGCAGCCTCCGATTTTTAGTAAGCACTGGATAGATTGCTGTTTGAAGCAGGAGGGGTGACACATTTAGACAATGTGGTTTGGAAGCGATGCTTAAATCGTCAGCTAGGCTCATGTAGCATTCTGCTCCGTTACCAGTTCTACCCTTTTTGGTGTTCATGCATTGTCTGCCACTTCAGAGTTCTTTTCTGAGGATCTCGTAATGGATAAATTGTAATGCAAGACGCGTTTCCTTCGCTCTTATTTTACTATCAAAATAATTTCCTCCTGTTTTAGGATAATATTGTACAAATGTCGGAAGAAGAATTCCAAACGCACATCGATTCGTTGTTAAGTGATAAATTGGAAGATTACAATCGACTAATCGAATTGGCTGATACTTTTTGGTCGGAAATCCTTGATCGCGAATACAACTTCAATCGACGTAATTACAATGCAATTTTCTCATTTTTCTTGTTAAAATACCATATTTTCTCAAATAAGTAACACTGGGTTTATCGTTTACAACAATTTTCGGATTTACTTGAGATTTATTCAGAGAGGTATAATGGGCCGGTTTCACATCGCGTACTTTAGCTAAAGTCGTACTTAAGGCCTATCCTTTATCATTGCGCCAAGTCCGACTTTAGTTTTGGTACGCGATATGAAACCGGCCCAATATTTCTTCTAAGGATAGTCAGTTCCAGGAGGGTAATCTCATTCATACTTAGCATCTGATCGTTTGATTAAACAAGTCTACATCAACTTGTAACAATGCCTCATCAATTTTAAGCAAGGCGCGATTTATTTTTTAGAGGAAAACGAGTGTGAGCACCTGCGAAAAGTGAAAAAGACCGATATTTTGAAGTACTTTGATCAAGTAATATCGATAAGTGCGCGAGAACGCAGAAAGATGGTGATTAAAATCTACTCGGAGAGCCATTGGCGATCCCGACAAGCTGATTTCTGTTCCAACTACGAAAAGATGACAGAACAAATTGGAGACGTTAGAATAACCGACGGGTTAAAAGTGAACAAGGTATTTGCTACTTTCTTCACCTTAATGAATAGTTAATGAAGGAAGGCGTCGTTCGTTAAACTGTACATATAATTTCTGCTTCAGTAATATCTATGTGGTGGCTGAATTGGGTAATGCTCTCCAAAAATAATAGCTCTTTATTCTACTATTTTTTGAATGTATAAATGAAGAATCGATTATGGCAAAAAGCTGTAACTCGTTGCATAACATGACGCCTTGAGAATTTAATTTAGGGTCCTCTTACTAATTGAAAAAGTTTTGAAAAATATTTCAACGCGTTGAACAATGCTTCCCTTCAAACTGAGTTCTAAGCAATAATATATTTGCTGCATATCTTTAATGAAATATTACTTTCAGCCGCGTCTGATCACAGATGTGACAACGTTCAGAAATTCGCTCACATTGGACTGTCGGGTAAAACCGGCGATCGATATTCGATCCGCCGGCAAGCGGTACTTGGGCAGTTACTCCAGCTTGAGTAGTATGTTGGAACAATCGGTCGATTCTAAATCGGCTGCAACGCTGACAGCTAATCGTTTAAGCGTGTGATAATATGCTGTGATGCTGTGCTTGTATCAAGTTATATATATGTATTTTGTTAAATATTTGAATAGATTAATTAATCAAAAGGAGTGTTGCCGGTAAATAAAGACTACTATAAAGGCCTCTAGTTAAACTGCGCGCGCCACTGTCGCTGACGGAACGACAGTATTGTGATCACTTGGCTATATTTTTCGTCGCTTATTGCGGATGTCAAGAAATGTTCGAGAAAAAATAAACAAATAATTACAATTACGATATTCAATTTCAAACAATTCCTTTGTAACAGCGCTCCAACCGCTACTTTCGTAGGGTTCCGGCAGGATCACATTTTTAATGTTTTATATCTCTCAGCAAGCGGCGGATCGTTGTCTGTAACGCGGCCTCATAAACGTGTACGCCGCGAAGAATGAATTACGCTGTGCTTCATCAAAATGTATTGAATTGTAGAAATGTGAGCTGTTTTTCTCAGCCGTCAAAGAAAGCCCAAGTCAGAAGTCAGCCCATTTTACTATCATCCGCTTCATTCCTTTAGTATTTCAATAGCTTTAGACTAATCAGGTTCTCTTAGAAAAAGTGTGTACGAAGTGACAGGCTCCAGTACGAGAGCTATGATCGTTGCCCTAGAACATTGTTAACTACGATAATTAGGTAAAAACAGCTCCATCTCTTTTTTGCCAATTCCATATGTGCGTGTTTTGAAATTGTGGGAATGTGTTGCAGCTTGTTCAATATTTATTGTACACATACAATTCGAAAAAAATCCGCATCGAAATCAACAACTAATCCATAAAATCGATTTATCACTCCATTGAAATGCACACAAATACGCTATCAATATGCTTATGCATCAGATAAGTATATTATGCAAATTTTGGTCGCGGCGACGGGCGTCGGATCAATGAGGTGTTGGCAGATCAGTTTTCGCGGGAAATCAAGAAAATGAACGAGAGTAATCATCGACCAGACACGAGATTGTTCACAATGTGCTCAGCGAAAGCAAACAAAGATTACGATATCGTGTGCCATCCATTTCATGTGTAGGTAGTATGTACGGCACTTTCAGTAGTAGTCGTAGACGTTGCCATTACGAATCGCACTGCACAAAATGCACGCAAAAATCATCGCCATCAGCTGTAATGATTTAATTTAAATATTCACTAATGCATGCAAAATACGAACACAAGTTAACATTTAAAAATTAATTTGAACCTTTCTATATATGTCAGTTTAGATCATTACTTTTTCAAAAATATTAAGCTTTCAGAAGTATAAGTATCTTGTAAAAGTCGGAAAAGTAAATGAAACATCGAAATCGTTAGTGTGAACTATTTGCGTGCATCAGTCAGAAAATGCCAATAATTTATTTCATCATTAAATACAGAGAGACAAACTTGGCTACATGAATAATGATAAAAAATAATTTTGAAATTGTTCCCCTTGGGATATGATACATGCAAGCTCTAGTCAGTATCGCAGCAGTCAAAAGATATTCCAGCATTTCAGGCGTTAAACAAAAGTCGATAAAATCTTAAAATTTTAGGCCCAAACGTTGAAGCTTTGAAGAGATCCCGAAAGGCTTTGGTTAATGCAATGCTGCTGTGCATGCAAAATAAGATCAAGCATACACAATAATTTAAGTATTAGTAGCTGTCAGCAGTTGCTAGTCGGTTAGTAGTCAAGCGTCCGCCCGCTTTTAATTGACGAGCACAAGATGCAAGAAAATATCATCGCCAACAGCTGCAACAGAAGGCATTCTTTGATTTTTCTTCATGCAGGAATCAAATAATAACTAGTGGGGAAAGCATTAGTTCCGAGGTTAGTTCTTTGCTAGCAACTCAAGTTCCTATGCAAAGTTGGCGAGGTGCATCGGTGAAAATTCAATTAGAGCAGTCAGTTTTAACGGCTTCGTAGCCTTCATTCCCAAAACTATTTGCCGACTTTTATAAAATAACCTTTTTAAATTTTTAAAATTGTATCTTAATCAATTCAAATTCTGCTCTAATGTATGTAAATTTTTATTTTAATACTGCGGGAGTTGGTTTTACGTCTCCTTGGACTCTGAGAATACTTCAAACATTTTGGGATACGTGAAGCCGCTGTGAGAGAATTGATAATTTCTCGATAATCAATATTTAGCAACTATATTCAGGAGGTTAGAACTTGCTTCAAGCAACTTGAATAGTTCAAGTTCATTACGCGAATGTTCTGAGTTAAACTGCATAAAGTTGAGATCAAAAAATGTCTCACCTCGATCGCCAGAACAGAAACTGCGACGATTGCGACAACCAACAAATTCGACGATACAGCCTCAAAGAGTTTGTAAGCGCATCCCTAAAAGAAGTATTGTTAATTGGTTTTATTACTCCATCAAAAAGATAGAATGGATCATAGTCGGATGGGTAAGGTATCAAAATACTGAAGATTGTTTCCTGAAATGCAAGGCCATCTGTTTGGTATCGATATTTCTTTTCAGTAAAAGATTTGTGTTTTTCACTGGCCCGAAACTGCATCCGAGTGCTCGGCAATGGGCCGGTTTCACATCACGTACTTTAGCTAAAGTCGGACTTAACGCAATGATGAAGGATAGGCCTTAAGTCCGACTTTAGCTAAAGTACGCGATGTGAAACCGGCCCAATA
>NIUQ01004839.1:0-12445 GCA_002796945.1 Plectus sambesii
TGTTCGTCTCCCGAGATGACCGCTTGTGTCGGATTCATATGACGACCTGCTCTTTTCGCTCTCGCTTGCGTAGACGGCGGTGAGCAGTTGTAGTATTCCGATTTGCGTTTTAAGCATCATTTTGACCAACTGAAGTGAGACAATCTTAAAAGTATATAATCGCAGTATGAAACTTTCTCAATAACAGATAAAACGCTGCAGTAAAAGGGAACGTCAAACAAGTAGTTGCTGGCTCAATCGTTAGGCACGCGCATTACGACCTCACAGACTATTTAAAACATACAAAAATGTTTGGCAAAATATCGGCGACGTTAAGGGGCTTATTTCAATTAATTTCAGTCTCTAAAATCTGAGTCTAGCTGCGTCTCGCATCTTTGATACGAAACCATATAATGCGAAAACGTGATACACAGCTAGCTAATGATAGATTTCAACGAGTGATCTTGAGAGAAACTGACTTATAGATGAGCACTGAAAGATCTGGCTAGATGCTCGCCGAATGTATAAGCTACAGCGATGAATAGGTCGAGTCTTCATCGGCAAAACAACTAGTCATTGAGCAGCAAGCTACGCCAACTTCAACTAAATTTTTTTACGCTTCGCAAACCTTTTGCACGCCTGCGTCAAAGTCTCTCCGAGTTTGTCCTTAATTAACGCATTATACATTCTCGAAGTGGGCGATGTGTGCGCTTGATTACTTGAGTTCTTCGTGACGTCCTAGAAGAGCGTTTCAAAGAGAAGAGCTACTGCGCGTGGATTAAGCAAATTATTCACTCGCTACTGATGTAGCTGCAGTTGCAATTATTTCTTTTGAATGCCAAACTAAAGAGTTTTATTTACAAACAACGATTTCAGGACCGGCGCAACTGCAATACATTCTGCGCTCGTGAATTTAGGAAGCCCATTATACTTCGTAGAAATACATGCAATTGAGATTATTGAAGTTAAATTTGTAGCCTTTCATATTATTGTTAGAAATCTTGAACTTTAGATTTGTGGCTCGATTCTACGCTGTCTTTATCTTCTTTTCTTTGCACAATAAAGATTCGGTTAATGTGAATGGGAGAATGATGCTCGATGCCCTGTTTTTCAGCATTCAGCAGTTTTGCGGGTGAAGGCTCTGGAGGACTTTTGCAAATCATATTCTTGATTGGAAAAGTCAGCCTTGTGCAATGCATTGCAGGACAACGAGCTATTCGCGAGAGGTATTAACGAGTATCCAGTTGCTTCGAGCAAGTTTGACAAATAGTCAAAGGAACAAAATATCTAAAATTAACTTTTAAAATACGAAAATGCGTTGATGGCAAATAAGTCACTTCTTTAAATTGTAATCCAGCGATATGCCATTCTTATTTTCGACCCCCTCGAAAAAGGACATTCCATTTAATCCTTCCTCGCATGTCATCAAATGCCCCGAGTATATACGAATTTGTATAAACTACACAGAACGTTCGTCGACAAATGCATGAGACATTGATGCAATATTTAAACATGATTGAAATACAGTATGCACACAATTTTGCGAAAATAATCACATATCACAATAACGTTAATCAAATTTGAGTCCGTCAGGATAAGCAATCAAGAACGGCGGCTCTTTGCCGCTTTCCAGCCTTTCTTCAAATAGTCGTTGTTCTGCCTTTCTTATCTCCTGATCCATTTTCCAGTCTGCGATGTAACTAAACAGATGCGAGACGATGATGATCGAGTGGACGCTAAAGACGATGAAGAGGCTCTCAACGCAGAATACGATCATTCGCTTGGGCTCCAGAGTATCTGTAACGTCATTCATATACATATCATTGCCACTTTATGGATACATTCCAGTTTAAACATGGGACTTTTCAGTTCAGTGATGATGATTTCAAATTCAGATTCCTATGAAAAATGTCGTCTTTGATATGAAAAAGGTCCACTTGGAACAAGTAAGAGTCGTTATTAAAACGAAAATGGTACATGATTGCATATCATGCAGCTATACGATATTTAACTAGCTGTTATGTCGCTTTAATCTCCTTCCCCTCTGATCCTCTCAGCACGAGAGATCTGTTTCATAGGATTTCGGCACTTGTAATCGTTTTTTTGAACTGAGAAGTGCCAGAAGGCGAGGCTCCGAGGGTGAAGGATAAACACTGTTTAGCCACTATCTTCTCTGTTAAGGATCTACTCATCTGTTCCATAGATCTCAGTCATAGTCTTCGCTGGTGCCAGCCATTTCTTTTACACTCCCCCGCCGTCTCCGCCCACCCTCTCAACAGACCTTTTGTATTCGCGGTATCCAAAAAATCGACGAACAACTTCATGACAACTCCGGCAATGAAGACGAAGAAAACGGACATGTAGGGCAGGAGGTAGGCGCAGCGCAGTCGCCGAGATCCAGCTATCACTAACGCAGCGCTGCTCACTGCGACAACCCAAAAGAGACCGAGTACTGAAAATTTTGCCTTTTCCAAGCGTATTGTTCACAATGTACAAAATAAATCTTACATAAATGCATAGAATAATCATCTCGCTGTAAAAAAGACACAAGAAAGGTATAGTAATCATGAAACTAACAGAACATTGACGACTTCCCAAGCCTATGATTTATAATCTGAACATTCTAAAGCTATTTCTACCCCACTCTTTAGGAAGGAGTGCGTCTCTTAAATGCAAATCTTCGAAATATTGTATTGGTGCAGAAAGCCAGAGCAAACCAATATTTTGCAGTTGATATCTCTCCCCAGAACCTATCCTCAGCTGCTGGTGTTTGCTCTTTTTGAACGGTACTCGCGAAGACTTGGTTGATTTATTGTTGAAAATGAAAATTGGTTGATAAACGCATTTTTATCGCAGAAAACACCGCCTTATTACGATTATAAAGCTTATGCTCATTTTCGCGCTCACCAAACTTCCAAACTGCCTCTTCTGTGTTGATGAAAACTCTCATGACGAAGGCGGTAGCGATAATACTTTGAAGGACAGCGTAGGCGATGGTCAAGTGCTTCACGTGGATTAGACCACAGAGAGCGAGATAGTTTGGATTTCTTTCCCTGAATGTCCATCGCAGCTCCCGTTTGCTCAACATTCGCAAGTCCGCCACACGATTAGCCATTTCTTATACTTGATGTTGATTTGTCTATTCTTCTGCAAGTTAAACTTTTTAATCTGTACGCATTCGCTGTTTCATCTCTTTCCTGTCTTTTGCGCCTTTTAAACGTTACTACTGGCTCTTTCTAAGATTGTGTTATTAACTCGTCACTTTCTGTAGCTTATTCTTCGTACACTTGCTAAAGACTGGATTTATCTTATAGAGCATGGAAAAGTATTAACCATAAATATTAACTCTGTATATAAATATTTTAATTTCAGCGTGTCTGATAGCTAAAGAATAGATATTGCAAGAAGTTGCACATGTAATTCCAAGAATAAGCTTCAATTGTCTTGCTTTATTAGCCCATATCAGCTGATCAACTACCTTTTAGCGTCAAGCACTAACCTCATTCACTGTATAATAGTTTTTCTTAATCACTAGCGAATGAGTGAAATCACTTATTAAGGGCCTACTATTGATTCCGGTCACCAGGGACATAATGGTGGCAGCATTATTAGCCTAATATCTGCTTCATACTGACAACCTCATTAACAACCATCTATTATTGGAGAATGAGGCTGAACCTCATTCGCCTCTACCTACGGGTCAAATGTCGTCATAATTCTAATCAAAGGTCGAAAAAGAACAAAATGTAGCAGCATCTGTGAAAATGACGGCCACAGTGCAATGCGCTGTAGTCACAATGATCGATTGCTTTCAAGACGTAGGACTGCACTAGTAGTTGAAAACTGAAAGAGTGTACTCTACAAGACTCGTTTTGCGTACGCAAATGTAATTGGCGAAAACGTGTGTGAATATAAGTTTTACAGTTGAGAGGAAAACTGGTTGGTAATCAAGGCTCTCGAGGAGAATATCCTAACCGGCGCATTTTCAGCGCGAAACGACCCTCATCCGTTTTTTGGTCGATCGATAGACAAAGGTGTGAAATAAAACAATCAAAGCTTCTTCTGATTATAGTAGAATTTTATTTTGTCGCTCGCTTGCAGATTATCGAACATAAGATAAATAAATAATCGCTTCATTTGAAATGTCTCAGTTTCTTCATAGTTACTCTTAAAATGTGATCATAATTTTTTAACATCGCAGCTAATTATCTTTATGTATTTGAGAAAGATGGATCTTTAAGAAGATAACTTCCCGAGATTAGCAGTGAGGGCTGCCGTTTTGAATTATTCGACTGCGGGATACACATGTGGCTTGAACATACAGTGAACGTATGCTGCCTCGTGTTGCAAATTCATTCCTGTAAATATGTGTGTTAGGTACTCGATGAAAACTGAGCTAACATCCAATGCAGTGCAGTGCTTTTTTCTATAAGTGTACCAAAGAGATCTCTTGAGGCTATCTCCTCCTACTCGATCGCCCCCCTTCTGTTAAACCGTCAGCCAATAGTGTTGGTCAACTTTTCTGTCATATATGTGTATGTCTCGTTGTTTACAAATAATGTCATAGAAAGTGCTTCCCTTTCGACGCTGTTCACCTCGAAGCTGGCATTATTCAGCAATGAATCGCGCGGTTATGCGGAGCGCAAACAGCGCAAAAGCGCCACTCATTCGCTCAGAATTTTTTCCATGAGCAACATCCGGGAATCCTTAGGGTTTCTTTGTAATTTAAATGAAACATTTTCAGATGGTTGCTGGCGCATAAGCAATTACTTTTTCTTTAAGGTCATTGTTGCAATCGCCCTTCTGTTCTCATCTCAACGTCAGCTCCCATGGCAATGGTTGCCCTAAACTCAAAGTTGCTCTTTCCTCTGCTTTTTATGTGCTTTGTGTCCATGACTAGCAGTCGTTTATATTCTGATTCCCAGCGCAATCGATATAACACACGACAACCAGTCATTGACGACAGCATTGGAACGAGAGATAACAGCTACAATAAGAGTTTTCTTGAATGGTGGAGGATTTGCCGATCAATTGAAAGTAAGCAGTTCTATTTGCTAAGATTGTTATCATTTTTACACGGAAATCAGACCAATTAATAATTAAAGTTTTTGATGTTTAGTTCAGTGGTGCTAGCGAGGTTATATGACTCATCTGCAGATCAGTTTTATTTTTTGCGAATATCCCACCAGTGTACCTTTGAGTTTCCTAAAGTAGAATTTTTGCTCAGGGCGTTGGAATAAATTCAGTGGATGGATGAAAAATTCACCGCGAACAATTGCTTTAATTTTTTACTTGTTTTTAGAAAATCCTGCTTACATCAAAGCCGCTGACGTTCAACAACGAAAGAAGCGAATAGATTTGACCAGCAGCTCCTTTGGTATATTCGCCATTACAGCTTCTACCAGTCGAAGACAGAAAGTTGAAACAGACGATTCCAGGTTAATGCCAATTTATTATTTTTATTTTAAAATTTCTACAAATTCTATAGTTTTCTTCAGTCAATACGATCATCTATTATATGCTAATTATGCATATGATGATACTTTATGTAAAATGGACGACGATTTGGTCTGAACATGGAACACTTTTTTGCATATTGTTATGGCGTTTGATATGTAACTTGCTTAGGGCTGCTATGCAATCACAGAAGTAATATTTGCACAGTTTGACTACGCATTTGTTCAGTGATTTCATGAGCAAATGTATTGTTTCATGTGGATGTGAATATTAGTTATAAGAGCTTATAATGAGGCGAAAAACGCATGCAACATGAAGCCGCAATCCAGCTTGCATCCTTTGACCTGGTCTCATGATAATGCTAATTTGTAGTCCCCAGAGTAATACATTATGGAAGCATTTAAATTCTTACTGCACAAGTCATATCACAAACTGAAATGTTTGTTTCACTCTTGTATAATTTCAGATGCGATACAAGAAAGCTCATTCTTACTGAAGAGAAGGTTAAATGTCGCGATTTGTGTCTGCAATGCTTTCCGCGGTCGATGGCACATTGTGAAGTCAATTATCATCCCTCTTTTACGCGATCGCTCGTGGGTCGTTCCTGTTCCTGCACATATGGCACATACTATGACGCCGTCTTTAGAGACGGCGCCGCATATTCAATTTTTTGATTTTATGAAAACTGCTAGATAACGTCGCAAAATTCTAATTAACGGACAACAGGAGATCAACTGCGATCGATTCGATTTTTTTAGTGATCTTCACTAACGGTAAAGCAAAGATGCATATTGAACATATTCCCCTTACACTAAATGTAATGATACAATCTCATATTTCTAAAATTATTGCTTAAAATGTTTGGGACATTGCAGAAATGAGAACTGCGCTACTTACGATCCTTGACATGTTGTTATAAATAAGGCGCAAAGATGCTTTCAGTGGCCTGTAATCTTTGCCGAAATATGTCGAATAATGCAAGTGACTATATATCATATTCATTCAATCAACTGCGATACTTGCCAAATAATATAAACTGCGGTTCATAATAACATGTTGATTGCACTCAAATAAGATATACATCTAAGAAATACCAATTGTATTAAATTATCACGCTAATCGCTGAAAAATATCATCTGATATTCGAATCGGCAGCCATTCTTTAGAGCGAGACCGCAGAACATAGGTACAGTGCGCTTTCAATAGTTCCGAAGCTAATGGAAAGGGACATTTGAGAGACGTCCTTTACGTTCGAGAATTCATACTGTTATAAAAAAAATTATTTATAAAGGCAAAATTCAAAGTAATGGAAGGAATGGCTAGTGAGACTAAAACGCTTTAAAAATTCCAAAATATCATTAGATTCTTATAGTAAACGCCACAGCCGCGACTGATATTGCGTTCTAACACGCCATATGCGAATGCACAAGATACTGTAAAAAAAAGTGAACGCATGCACATGTGGCGTATTAAAATGCAATCTTGAAAGTGAGGCGCACCGTCCTCTTACGATATCTTCCTGCGCGACATCGATTGAATAAAAATCAATAGCGATAGTCAGGTTGGCCGTGTGGCAAATTTAAGTTTGGCACTTTGGGTGGCGTTTGCTTCCTATTCGCATATTTCCTGGCAATATGCGTTGATAAAGTACAACATGCCACGAAGCAATAGTTTCCGCTTGAATTTCGCGCGATCAAAGGCTGCGACGCTGGCTTAACCATTTCCACTTCAACCAGAACACTATTCAATTTAAGAGAGCGTTTTGCAAAATTTAGGAGTATTTTCCATATGGATTTAACTCGGAAAGTGCCCTTTTTGTTGTAGAAAACATCCTCTGTTAAGTGGATAAATTCCTTATTAATGTGAAAATGGTGTAAAAGTAGCCGATTGCAGTTTTCTAGAGCCTCATCCGCATAGAGGACCAGGAATTAGTCCAGCTGGACTTTGATCCCTTAGAGCCACCTCCCTAACATCGGGAAACCATAGAGTACAACGAATCAGTGCGACTGGTACTAGGTAGATGACCGAGAATCGTCCTTGCGACCGGCGTTTGGGCGTTTGACAGACGCAGCTCGCTGAGCATCAACAACGACGACGACGTGGCCGCGTGGTGGTTACGCATGCGCTGTTTAAGCGCCCGACGAATACGGGTGTCCAAGATAACATCCAGCAAAGGATCGACGATCATGCGTACAAACCAAGCGATTGTCCCAATCGCAGACGCTGCCACAAAGGTAAACATGCTCTAAAACTGACTTCTATTAGTTTCATCCCCTTTAATACAGCACTAGCATGAATGAAATGGAAGTGAAACCACAATTGGACCACTTCAGCCGCTGAAGAATATAATGAAATCTTTTACACTTTTTCTGCGATATCAACGTCTAAACTTTTGGAAAATTTACGTCGAGCATTTTCTCTCTTAGTTGGATGACTGTGCCTGTACGTGTCATACCCCTAATCCCACCGCTCTTCTATGAGTGGGAGTATATATTGTTCAAAAGGGTAACTGACAAAAATATTGTCGCCTGGGACCAATTTCACAAGACGATTGCAATTTGAAAATGCGGTAAGCGCGCAGATTGGTTAGTTGTGATGACAGGCGGTAAGAATTCTTCCTGGACCAAGACAACCCAAAGATGACTAACAAATTCGCGCGCTTCCCGGTATTATAACTGCAATAGCTGTGTTCACTAGAGTCTCTTGAAATTAGCTCACTTATGTAAATACGCTAGAATTCTCTCCATCGGGTAATGTTCTCAATTTTGCTGAGCTTGCTCTGCGATTATTTGACCTTCGTACGTAGTGAGTGCTCACTGCTGCTACTGCTTGGCTGTGGAACAGTTTAGGCTTTAAACTACATAATTATCACTTAAGCGGGAGTCGGTGTCCAGAAACAGTGTTGCAGCTGAATTATTGACGCAGCTAAGAGCACGTATTGAGTTGCTGTTCTCCACACTGGGCAGATAAAATCAGTGATTCTAGTTATGTTATAAATGAGCTAATTTGATAGCTGCAACATTGCCTAGGAACCATCAACTCCGAATTGACTGTAAAATTTTGAGAAAAAACCGAGACCTGAAGCGACTCCATTTCTTCGCACAAATATTGTTCCGTGTATTGAATTTCTCGACACGATTCGGCCACGTGTCCACTCGCAAAGTGAGCGACTGCCATTAGTGTGCAACTGAATGTCAAACAGATGATATGGATGCCTAAATGCAAAATGGTATTATTCGTGCCAGTGATCGTGGCTATTAAATCCTTTCCATATACTGCGCCTCCTACATATACTGCATGTAGATATACATCTATGATACTCAAAATAGCCATTTCAAACTCCTTAGAAAAGTGCCAGTGTTATAGTTCTCTGACACGTCTTAATTAACATAGCCGCTAACTAACCGCATAATATTCTTAAAACAGCTAAATAAACAATTGATATTACCCAAACGCCAAACGCCAGCAAACTGTCTCGTAGCCAAGCGGTTGATTTTGCGCTTTTGCACGAGAAGAACACAAACAAGCGCGTAGCTGCCGAGCGTGCAGACGAATCCGAATATGGGCAGACCTAGGGCTGCTAGGTGATCAAATCGGCCCGTTTTGTTCATCGCCGCATCTTTACACATGCCCAGCACGGCGTTGTCGCTCCCGTCTGTTCGTACGCCAATTAAGACTATCATTGCGTTGCTGAAAAAACTTTAAGTTCTCCATGTTCTCATCTTTATCATCAACGCTTCAGTCGCTTTACTCTACACTCGCGACATCATTGTGTTTGCGTGATATACCTACATCCACTATTAAAAGGACACTTTCTATATCAAAGCCAATATTTTTCATGCGATTCCAATTGGAATATGATCTTTTTGATTTGGGCAGCGTTCTCTTTGAACTGAATAGCGTTCTTATGAAAATGGAAATAATATAAATAACAGTTGGGATGGAATCACTAATATTCATGAGTTCAGACAATATTTCGATATGTTATCCATAAAAGAAAAAGTTGATCAGTATACGGAATATAAGCCCAGTATACTGCAGGTACCTTTTGAAGATTTCCATGCCGCTCAAGCGGCTGTAGGCGAACAAGAGTACGCAAGATAGAACCCAAACAACGACCACAGTTTGAATAATTCGCGCCACAGTAAGCTTGATTCGATATTCGAGCGGAAATTTGACCGCATACCAAGTGAGCAACGCAATCGCGCTATAGCTAACCTAAAGCAAGCGAATATTGTAAAAACTTGTCGTGAAGGCTGAAGCGACGAGTCGCTTGAAACTTATTACTAACCAGTCACAAATGGGCATCAATGAAATATTATTCACTGTCGGTGACTCCTGTACATGTTTTTCCCTTATAGACTGAGATCAGGTGCGTTTGGTCCAATTGAATTGTGTTCATCAGTCGTACCGAAAGATTATTAGTGTGTGTTTTTGGTCACACTCCTAACGCATTGACGATGGGCTATTGATTAGACAGGCAACCTTCATCACTCGCATTAGTCAGCATAACGCCAGCATCGACCGTTAGCTTTTACTTGAACGCCTCCTAAATCATGGCCTGAGCCTTGCTAGTCTGACAAAAATCTGACGTTTTTGATATTAGACTCAATTGGTGAATGTACTTCAGCTGAACCAGACCGAGCTCGATTGACCAAATATGCTATTATCTACCAAATCATGGACTTTATTTTAAGGCAGCGCTGTAAACCATCCTGTGAAATCGATACAATTACATACCGACAGCATCCAGTAGTTAAGTGTCAGTCCGATCTGTAACAGGTACAAAGGCACGGGATACACCATCTCCTTTTCTCTTTTGCACAGCACCGGATGATCAATCAAACAAACTTCGTGCTTCGCCAATATAAAAACGAACGTCAACATTGACATTAGCGAATCGATGATGCTTCGGTTGGCGAGAAGAGTGTATCGCTTTTTGGGTAAGAATTCGTTCCAACAGCCCACGACGAGCAAAACGAAAAAGACGGTATTGATGACGAAAGAGGCGCCGCTGACTGCCTAAATTTCATGTATTATCAGCAGAAATGGGGGAGATAACTGTCGATTGTATAACTGGCCGGGTTGAGGCCGACGCTTGAGATTTCTCTGATCAGGTGAGTTGGAGACAAGATAATACGACTTACTTTTATCACGGTGGGCGTTAGCGCGAGTATCGTACGCAAACGGTCATTCACTTGACGATGACTGTCAAAGCACTGCATCTCTTGATCAGATCCACATGAAAAGCAGACTATATACAACAATTGTCATGATTTTCACTTTATTGCTTAAAAGAGTAGTAATAATGATGTGAACCTACGAAACACGCTGATTATTCAAAACGGCCGTGGGAAGCTTCCTTTGACCTTCTTAATTAAACTGTTGAGAACGGTGTCTCAACACTGATTAATCATCACAGCATTATCATATGACAGGTTGACATTCAGGTGTAATTAACATTCAGCCTTACGATTAGTGTAACAATTATTGATCGTTAGTACCGCTATTCAAGGACCGAAAATGTCACTCGAATTTCCGGTCGCTTCAGCGGTCGTCAAATAGCGAAGATAGTAGGATAAAAGTCAAAAAACAATTTAGCAATCAGTGAGAACAGAGTTAACCGAACTTTTGACTATTTAATTTTTGCTTAGATACGCGTAAGAATGTGTTTTTTCCTTCCGTGGGACAACGGCTTAAGCCAAATTTTTATTCATTTATGCCTTAGCCATGTGGCAACCGCTTTATTGGGATCAGGATTTTATATCAGAAAGGCCCATAACAAATCACTGCGTACCTTGATTCATAGCTACCAAATGACTTCAATCGACTTCTCAGAGTTTCTTAAATCCACAATATAAAAAGGGCAAGATATTTCACTTCAAGTGCAAGCTTGAGCAATAAGCAATCGTTTTCAACAGAAACGAGCTGCCGTGGGCATGAAACATGCGCCTTTCGCCTCTAACCAGCCAGCACAGAGGCCACGAAATGAATTTTTTAGTCGGACGCTATGGTACACAACGACTCGTTCATATATCGTTTGCTTTATTGCCGCACATATAATAAATGAGCAATTTACAGAGACAAACACCGCAAATAGCAGCACGACATCGAGACCAGCTCCGCTTTCTCATAAATAAATAAGATACACGATGTAGCAAAATAGAAACAAGAGCAACGGAACATTTCTGCAGATGAAATAAAGTTAATATCGAAAAATCAATGTCGAACTTGCATCAAGGGTGTTGGCGCAGTTTAGCAGTCACACGCTATACGGGATTTACCGTTTCCACTTTAATAGTGACACGTCATCAATCAAACGAAACACATTCAAGTTCATAAAGGACGTTTGCAAAATCAAAGCAAGTAATATTCATATTTACTTGACTTTTAAAATGGCCTCTTTGAACTAGTAGGAATCATGTTTGATAGGTATTATGCCTTCGTTAAACTGGAAATGGGATATTTGGTAGGGTTCACATTGCGCACATTAGATTAAGTCTTGCTCTATTTAATGTTAAAGCGCATTTGATGAGTATGATCATACTTAAATATTGCGCTGAGAAATCGACCCACAGTAAAAGTGATACGATACTGAGAGCTGCATACTCAAAGGTGATAGTACAAAATATTAATTTGTTTCAGCATTACTAATGATACCAAAATGATTTTTGACATCCACTCATACTGTTTTTATCTCAAAAAGGATTTTCTCACTCTTATGCGAGGGTGTGCCCGGAAGGGAAGGATCGCTCGATGGTTTTCGATGTCGCGCTTCACGCCCAATACATCATCTATACACCAACCGTCTTGCTGAGAAATCAAGAGATTTCTGACATAAAAATAAAAGCAGATCAACTAAAAACGACGACGAGCCGTAATCAAATAGACTGGATCATGTGAAGTAGTGTAAGTACACCCGCAGTCGCGACCCATGGAAGAAATAGAGTTCATTTTGCTTCTATAGCAATGTGCGTAGGATCGAGGGAAGCACTGCATGCACAGATAG
>NIUQ01004840.1:0-13624 GCA_002796945.1 Plectus sambesii
GCTAACCTAAGCGCGCCACGCGGTCTAACACGGTATCACAGTCGTACTGCAAGGCGAAACGCGGTGGTGAGGGGGTGGCCACAAGACACAGGCTTACCAACATATAATAAAGATTGACAAACGTTTTAAAGTGTAATTCAGTCAGGACACGAAGTCGTCGAACATTCGGTCGTGCTTCAGGACACTCTTGCCAACACTCATCCAACAAAGAAGCTATTTCTGGCGAGATACTGTCTTTGTCCTGGATTGTTGGATGAACCACCTTGGACCCATCGCGTAAAACTTCCACTAGTTCTGTAAAAGTTCGCTGGTTGACGTCTGTAATGGATGCAACTGCAGACGTATGATATCAGTATATAGTATCCGACAAAAACGAATGTGTTTACTGGTATTATTTTGTTAGACACGGCTGCAATACATTTGCTACATGAAACAAGAAAAGTAAAACTCAAATTTTCGTCTCGATGGCATCCCTCCTGGGGCCTATTTCATAAAACTTTTGCAATTGCAGAATTGCAGAATTGCGCCGCAATTTGCCTCGTCATCACGCAATTCCGCAACTTTCTGTTTCATAAAACTGTTGCATTGCAGAATTGCCGAGTTGCGTTTGCAACAGTTGCAGTCGCAGAATTGCAAAATTGCGGTACCGCAATTTCAAAAAAGTGGCACTATTCCGCAATTCGGCAACAGTTGCGAAAAAATTCTCGCATCACAAATCTTGGTGCGAAAAAAAGTTGCAATTCTGCAATTCTCTCGAAAAGACAAAATTAATGTAAAATTAATGAAGAATAAAGCAGAGTACTAAGGCTAGCAGAGAAAGAGAGCATAACGATGAATGAAATTATGTGAATTTTGTGAATTTTTTCTTAATTGTAACGATTTAATGGCATATCGTGACAGTGGTTAGTCCGAATCTTGAATTCAAAAGAATACCGCCATCCAAATAAAATTACGGTATCATGATGTCCGGCTTGAGAACCACGCTTCATATTTAAATGCGCTTTTAAGATTGTTGCGGAATTGCTGGATTGCGGAATTGCAGTGGCAGAGTTGCGAAAAGCTTTATGAAACAGAAAATTGCAGAATACCTTTTGCAACTGTTGCAGTTGCGGAATTGAAGTTGCAATTGCAATAGTTTTATGAAATAGGCCCCTGGGGCCTGTTTCACAAAACTGATGCAATTGCAGAATTGCAGAATTGCGCCGCAATTCGCATCGTCATCACGCAATTCTGCAACTTTCTGTTTCATAAAACTGTTGCAGTTGCGGAATTGCAGAGTNTTGCGCCGCAATTCGCATCGTCATCACGCAATTCTGCAACTTTCTGTTTCATAAAACTGTTGCATTGCAGAATTGCCGAGTTGCGTTTGCAACAGTTGCAGTTGCAGAATCGCAAAATTGCGGGATCACAATTTCAAAAAAGTGGCACTATTCGGCAATTCTGCAACAGTAGCGAAGAAAATCTCGCACCACAAATTGTGGTGCGAAAAAAAGTTGCAATTCTGCAATTCTCTCGAAAAGACAAAATTAATGGAAAATGAATGAAGAATAAGGCGGAGTACTAAGACTAGCATAGAAAGAGAGCATAAAGATGAGTGAAATGGTGTGAAATTTGTGGATTTTAACTGTTCATAACTGTTTAGTGGCATATCGGGACAGCAGTCAGTTCGAATTTTGAATTTAAAAGTAAGCCGCCATGCAAATAAAATTACGGTATCATGTTCTCCGGCTTGAAAGTCACGCACCAAATTTAAATGAGCTTTTAAGATCGCTGCAGAATTGCAGAGTTGCAAAATTGCGGAATTGCAGTTGCAGAATTGCGAAAAAGTTTTATGAAACAGAAAATTGCACAATTGCATTTGCAACTGTTGCAGTTGCAGTTGCGGAATTGCAATTGCAATTGCAACAGTTTTGTGAAACAGGGCCCTGATGGCTCTCAACGATGTTACTAAACTGCGAAGCTATTCAAGTCTTATTTTCAGGTCCTAAATTTTGCTCCAGATACAAGCTACAGTCATGGATACTCTAATGCCATCGTACATACGGGAACTTAACTTTTTTACTTTCCAGATTTTTGAAAGATTTCCCTTCAAAATTTTACCTTATTGTAGAAAGAAAAAGTAACTCTAGACTTTTCTTCTCTGTTTCAGACTCACCAACAAGATCTTCGCCCTCTGGAAACGGAAGTGCTCTAGCGAGTATCTCGTACATGATAACACCGCACGAGTAGATGTCACTCATACACCGGCGAGCAGTGGTCTGTTTTAGCCAATCCGTATCGGCTGCGCGACGTTTGTTGGCCTCCTTGTTTCGCAACATTTCCGGTGCGCAGTACAATATACCTAGAACAATTTGCTCTCTATAACGCAGAAAGCACAATAATTGTACGTAAGAAAATTAAAAATTTAACAACTACAGTAAGCACTCATTTTATTTCAAAAAAAGCCTACCAGTTTTCTGGACGCCGTTGATCTCCCCTTCTTCTTTGTCGGATGCGACGGCGATGGACTGCTGTCGTTCCCAGCGTTGAATGCAGTCGGCGATTCCGAAATCGGAGAGCTTAATCATCCAGTTTCGGTCGATCAGACAAGCCCAGGGGGTTAGTGACCCATGGTATCCAATTCTAGATGAGTGTAGATACTCCAGACCCTGGAAAAGAGAAATGAATGAGTTTATGTCCTTGTCTCTTTTGTACTAAGACAATACATTACAGGTAATCGTGAGTTTGAAAAGAAATTAAAACGCTGTCATCAACAGTTTTGATTTAATGAATGAACCAAGCGAATGGATATAATTAAGCTTATTTTGACCTTCTGAGTTCCTTTCATTTAGCATATTTGTCTCAAGCATAACTGTCAGTCGCGTCGTGTCTAATTCAGAGAATATAATTGCTTTTGCATCGAAAGATTCATCGATTGTAACTTAAAATATTAGCAAAAATCCTCTTTAAATCGTCTCATTTGTCTCTTTGATAAACTACTGAATGCTTCTTTCCTATTGACGCTCCAAAACTCTTCTGAGTGCCACTCTGAACCAATGTTCCTACCAGCATAATATCTCTGATGAAAGCGCCGTGAAACTTTGTGTCCAGCTTGACGTTGGTGTTGTAGATGATATCCTGAAGAGTGCCACGCGAGCAAAACTTCCATACAATCAGCATTTCTTCTTTTTCATTGAATGCCATTCCAATGAATGGATTTATGTTGTCATGAACAGCCTGCTTCATCTGAAAATAACTCAAACTATGCTTCTTGAAAGTACATACTCATCAAGGAATTCCAACTCAAACAGATGTAGGAAGTTTTGAACTGGTCTAGCCAAATTGTGGTCCACCACAGAGAGTAAAAAGCAATTTGAGCGAGAATTCAAATATAATTGCAATATTTAATATTTGTACCATGGCTAGGGTCGTATTTAGTTGATCTCATAAATAAGCGATAACTTGTATTGGTTCGCCAATCGACCGAATGAAAGGGAAGGTTAGCATCAGTGCAACGGTAAAACGGAAATAGTAGTCATTCAGATTTTCCGCATAAAGCGCTCTTAATAGTAACTTTAAGTCTCCCTCAACAAAATTCCATCGAGAGCTCAAAGTATGTTGTTTTCATGTATAATTATCTTTATCTCCTGGTGCAGCTACATGAGATACTGAGCATAAAAACTATTATAAATTTGACCAGTACCTGCATTAATATGGTAAGATCAGTCCTGGTGAAAACGATTGGTCGACGCTGGACGTATTGATGAAAGGTTGCATGAGTGTTATTGCCGACAATTGCATGGCGCTTCACCCCCGCGCTTATATTGCTGATTTTTGTGTTAGCGCTTGCAAGTGATAGCTGAAAAGCAAAACTGCCAAGTTCTTATCGAACAACAGATCACTCTCAAAAAGTAGTCAGATGGCGGCATAATCATAGTTATAAGTATACATAATGATCGATCAGTTGTGACGTGCGCACGAAGATTTCTCGAGTGCACGCCTTAACCGGCTCATCACTTACTCTCCGCCGCTGTTGCAGTTATAACAGTTTCCCTACTTACCATCGATTTAACTTGTTCATCATCTATGATGTTCAGTTCTTGACGATTTATGCGCCATGGCATTTTGTCCAGTCTTGTTCGCTGCCTAAAATGATAAGTCAGCGCAAAGTGAGTACTTTTTTGAATAAGAACATTAGGAATAATAGACAGACCTAATCATTTAACATCTGCGGTTAAATTTTTCTATAAATATTTTAAAAATTAAATTATTCTGGATTAAATTCTCTAAATTTTTCGAAAAGCCCAAAACGTCAATAACTTGAGGTATTGTATTGCCACATCTTGCTGCGCATTCGATACAATTTGGATTAATTAGCTTCTATAACATTGGCAAACCATTGTTAGTTGATATGTGTCCTTCTTCCATGATATATTTTCATTTACACTTCCTAATCACAATCAGGAATCATGTTTTCTTACCATCGCCTATTAAAGAAGTAGGCAAAGGTGGCAGAAACGATCAGTACTAGAGCGGCTGCACAAATCATTATGAGAATTGTATAATCGCATTTTTCTCCACCAAATCCACAAATCGGTTCTTCAGGTGGCAGCTCACCGGTGATTGACGGCCAAAATCCAGTCATCACATCTGTCATTTGCTAAAAAAACAAAGTTGCGATGTTCAAGAACTAGCCCCCTAATTTTGTCAAAATCTGTCCTAACTCGCAGTTCTCCCCCAGATTTTCAGCGATCCGTCTTATGCGCAAGAATATGTCAAGTAGAGGCATGCCCATCTCCCTGACGATCTACAACAATTTGCAAGCTTAAACCCAGCCCAGTGGGGGGATAATGTGAAAAAAGGACTGCTTTTAAAAAAGGGCAAAGGGAGGCAATGCCACCTCGATCTTCTCAATCGTAGGAGATAAAGAAATGTTTATAAACATACGAGGAGCACACGTTTTTGAAGTAGATGGACAGTTAGTGAACATGAGCTCTTAT
Source organism: Plectus sambesii (assembly GCA_002796945.1). Lineage (NCBI taxonomy): Eukaryota > Metazoa > Nematoda > Chromadorea > Plectida > Plectidae > Plectus > Plectus sambesii. The sequence continues at coordinate 4,980 of NIUQ01004840.1, forward strand.
TGACTTAACATGTCACTAGGGCCAAAGTGAGAGAATTAAATTTAGGACGATGGTTTTTGACCTTCAAAATTTTGATGGAGGAAATGTACGCGCAACGTTCATAACAGGAGTCTTAAAATGCTTACTAAATCAAAGCAACCGGTGTTGTTGGCCAATCCATTGCACTTTTCTAGCAATACAGGATTCATAGTGACAACTTTCATCAGCTCAGTCCTGCTGGGAGAAACGTAGAACGCAGCGTAGTACGGTGCGCGCTCTGCCAAGTCGTCCATTTGAATAGTGCCCGATGCTGCACCTGCAGAACTGGATATGCCTATTGCGCAGAAAATTTGTTATGATGAAGATAAACCACGCTGTGAACCTGCGAACGACAATCGTCGCATGTGATTCCACATTTGCCAGCCGTCGTCGACTACGCTCTCGTTGCCGTTGGACAGTTCCAGCGATCGGCGCAATGCCAGCACGTACAGTTTGAGCGCATCGTAGAGGTGTAGATAACCATAAATACTCCCCTAAATTTATGTTATCAGTGTGGCTGATTGCATTTTAACTTTGCGTCGGAATAGCCAATAAGTGCACGTGTCAGTGCGGCAATTCATAATCGTTTGATTGACAATGACTCAGACTAATTGAGCATGCTATACCAAAGGCAGAGTTTGGCGCGACAGACACAATCGTTTTGCTGCCTGATTCGCTATATTGAGCCGTACATGTCTGCCATGCACACAGGCACGTACATTAAGCTTAAGATACGGTGCGCTTAATTAAGCTCGTAATCTGTTAAATTATTCTTGTGAATTTGATGGCAGAGCACTAGGACACTCATTTTCTGCTTATTTTGGTGCAAAGATTCAGATGGCTACCATATCAATATCAGCAGCTTTCAATCCGTACGCTTCAATCTTTTTGACAAAGGGAGTGACCAGTAAGTCGTCGAAACCATTCACATCGTCAATCTGAAGCGTTCAAATCAAAATCATCCCACTTTTTGACTACAAATGGTTACAATGATGGCATTTTCGTAGTGATCCTTGACTTTTTGGAGCAACGAGCCGTCTGCACCTAACCAGGGCATGACATCCTTGGGTCCCGCTTGCAGCCACGGCAGTAAGTACACGTATTCGTGGGTGTTCATTTCCGCCAGATAGGTAGCCTGCATGAACTCGCGTGTCAGCTCGCGAGTAGAGCTGAACATGCAGATTATGACTGAAACAGATGTAGTTTGCATGAAGAACAGTGTTTTTGACGGGAATGCGCTTTTTCACGAATATGTAGCTATATGAAATAACTTCTGTGAATCTCTGTGTCGAATTTAATAGGAAGTCCCTGAGCCGGGCATGGAGATGAGTTTTATAAGATTATTGACAGAAGGGGCAATAGCAAATATATTTTTTGCTCTTAATGGCTGAGAAAGGTATAGTTTGAAGGAAACGCATGCGATATACTTCAACTCAGACTGTAAGGCGATAAGCTGATGTGCCTCAATTGCTAGGGAAACATTCCTCAGTTAGAGTTTTTTATTCTCGCAAAATTTTTGAAATACTTACTTCTTGCATTGTGCTTCAAATCGTTCAGCAAACCACTGGCGGCCATTCCTTGGTAGTCGATATTTTCGTCGAACATTACCTTTTGAACCACGGTGACGTTTTCCGTTTTCAAAATTTTCTCAAATGCTAGTGTTCGTTCAAAAGCCAGCGCACCGGTATTCGTCACGATGGCAACCTGAAATTGAATGTGGATTGCTTTGCACCTCTAAACATTTATTGGAAAAAATTTTAATATCAAAGAAGATGATTCATGAGGGAATAAGTCTTGTGATTTGGTTCAGTCCTAATAGCGCAGAGACAGTTTAAACTTTTTTCTCGTTAACGAGCTTATTACAATATTTAATTAGGTTGTAATGAAACAGATTTTGTGCAGCAACAGTTGTGCGTCCAATATTCTTAACAGCTTTTATGTGAACAGAATTAATTCAGTTTCGCCAATAGTGCCATAGTAGTTAAACTTATTCTACAGTCAAAAAATGCTGTCCTTTACTCGGTGAAATTGTTTAAGTTTATTCCCGTAAAGTTGGGATACTGTGCGTTGTCAGGGTATCTTTATAAGTAGATCAGAAGCGCTACCCTATTGACTGTTCTTATTATTAAAACCGCGAAACCGAGCGTTAAAACTGTTGCTCTGTTTCAAGACTGTGTCTAAAAGACACACAAATTATAATACAATCGATAAGAAAAGTGTTGCGACGAGCAGAAAATGTTAACTATCGAGCTGCGTTATGTCAAAGAGGGTATGGGATGTGAAGAGAGGAATGTCCAAGAAAGAAACACTCATCTTGGAGACAGATGATATAATTTAAGGAAATGCAATGGAGATACACAATTGCAATACCGTCTAAATACTCATCCCTACCTACAACATTATATTCAAAACATTTTTCACACGATTAATAGTCGAACTTACGCGATGCCATCCATAGTGTTTGACAAGAGCTGCGACTGCTTTTGCTAGAGAATTCGTTGTACGCATGGATATTCTGGCCAAGGTGCGGTAGATGGTTTTGTCTATGAGATAGTCATCCGACGACATGTAACCAATGATTGGAACGTTCCAAAATGCAGCCATCTTTCCAACCGCGTCCATCTCTTAATAGTAATAATGTTAACACATGATAGCTTCTAACTAAGATTGTCATATTGCTGTTTTATTGACCATAACGTCGTTCGATTACATTTATTTCCCTCAAAACCCTGATTGTACGATACTTCCTTGGATCGTGCCACAGTAATAGCAGACTGACGATCGAAAAATACGAAAAAAGTTTGTACAAGACGTTCGGAAAAGGAGAGAATACATAGCAGTAAAATTAACTTGAGAATTCTGTTACTCATGTTTGAAATCCCGCTGAAGTGGTAAGTAATTTTTACGGCTTTACAAACTTGTTGAATTCAGAGAGTTTATCCAAACTACACCCAATTCAGTTTAATTTTGTGATCGTGGCCACGAATATTCGCTTAGAGCGTATTTGTTACACATTGCTGAATATCACATTAACAAATGCAGTCCAACTCTATACTATTTGCTCAATTTCTCGAATACATCCTGAGGGAGTATTTTTAAGAAATGCATAATGTTGCCTTCTATAGAGTGTTCATTAATTCAGTTCTTCGCACTAATTAAACACAAGTTTTGTTACTGTAAAGCGACAAACCTATAGTCAAATGCTCGTAACAGTCGTTTGAAATTAATTAATAAGTTTCACTTTGAGACTTTACAAACCGCATAATGTTTTATCACGTGACTTTAATTCTTCTGAAACAGCGTTTAACGAATATTTATTCAAACGCGTTACCTGTGCTACAGTAAGGGCCAATGAAAGCGCGTACGCCGTCTACGTGATACAAACTGGCGCCAACTCCGACACCTTCGAACGAAGCGCCGCAGCCGTTCTTTGAAACAATTCTACAATGGATCTTAATAGATCTCAATATAGTAGATTCTAGCTGTATAGGTGGATTGTGCTCTTAACGCTCAATTTTTCTGTGCGTCAAATCAAGACGTTTTTCTTGAATTAGTTTTGTCCTCATTTCCCCTTACTATTATTTTCGACAACAGAGAGAAAATATTTCACATCTTCTTGCACTAATATATCGCTTACAATTAAAACAGCAGCAATATCCTTTGGATTCTGAAGATGATTAAGGTGAGTCCTATTCCACACTGCATGAAAACAACAAGGATAGTAAAAGGTGTGACTTTGGAGGGGGCGGATAAAACAGAGTGCAAATGCATGCAACAGTTCGTAACACAGTTGAACATGACTAGAAAGCAATCTGTTCGAACTCCAACAAATATCTTTTTATGGACGCAGCTTTAAGTGACTGGCGATCGGTTCTTTTTTGCGCTCTTTCATCGATAAATTATTGGTTATCAATCGTGGCTTTTTCAGTATGACAGGCGCGACTTCAAAAATCCAAACTTAGAGAGAACTGAATGCTCAAGGACAGTCGAAAGTATGCAAATACATTGAACGATTTAAAGATATTATTATCATTTTTCAGCAATCAAATGTTTGAGGAAAAAAATGAAGATGAGATGATTTCTCGCCGCGCCCTACGAGCCCTGCCCTATGGCTGTTGGAAGTATTAAAAACAAATTCAGAAGGAAGTGGTCGCTCATGGCGGAGGAGAACAAAACTCTCAGAAAGGCAGACTACAATGTGTTTTTTGATTGCCGATAACTTGAGCATTAGCTTTAAAATGAAGAGGTGGTTATACCTGCCGAATGTCAACCAGTTGCCGCCGACAGGTACAATAACTATGGTTTGTAGTGGGATAAAGTCCAATTCATTAGTTCAACTTACTCGAGCGTTAGATTTTGGTTGAGTAGACCTTCGGCGATCAGTTCTCGTCTTGCTATCTCCAGCACTTTATCTCCGTTCGGCATAACGTGTAAAGCCCCAATATGGCCAATTTTCACATGGAGTGCCGACGAATCGATTAAACTGACTGCTATCAGTACGAACAATTTTGCGAACATCATCGTCGTACGTTGGGTAGCTGAAATGAATCATTATCTTGGTGGACGTGCAGATATGTGGACAATATCATACTGTAGATAAACGAATCTCACGAAGCTTTGCCTTAAAGACGGACGAACACCTCCGAAAAATCTAGATTCTGCCAATTGAAATACTTCATTTTATTTTCATTGTTATAATGTGTATCAACGGAAAAATATATTAATTCAAAAGTTAAAATTTCGTGAAGAAAAAGGATGAGAACAAGAACAACGAATTTGAACCGAAAAATAGCGCTGATACTAAAATGCCGGTTACGGTCAGGACAATAGATTTCTGCTAGAACTTGATAGCGAAAGACGAGGCTCATCATGTGCGAGCTATTTAATCAGAGAGCAGGAAAATAGAAAGATTAATGTCGCCCTCGAAATCGCCTTACCGCCTCTGAATAATGCGTCGCTTCGTAACTGCCGATCTTTTCTTGGAACGAATTAGAAGGTATTAATGAGCTTAAATATCAATCAAGGAAGTGATGAGCATGGTAAGATTATCGAACATTCTCTCAAAGCAATGAGCTCTTTAAGTATCGTGGCTGCCTGTGAAGACTTTGCTTTCCTCTATAGTAAATTCACTGCTTGCAACTACTGCCTTTCAAACCAGGATGTGCGTTTGTACAAACTGCACAGTTTGTGGCTGTGACATTTCACCAGTCGCATATTTTGCCCTCATGAGCAAATTTTTTAATTTCTTTCGCGTGACTGAAATTTCCACAAAAGTATTCGATAAAGCTGCTCTATTTTCACGCTTACTACTGTCCTCATTTGCATCAGTTCTTTCGGCCTGCCGTATGATATTCGATCGTTCAAATCCTACCATCGAAAGTCTCCCCACTATTCTTCCATCATTACCTTTAAAAGTCTTCAGAATTGCAAATTAGTCTCGTAAATGATAAACTACTAATGAAATTTTCAATTTCATACTAATGTATTCAAATTTAAAGCCTTGAAAGTGAAATTGGCAGCTTAACAAGAAAATAGTATATACACGATTTTGCGAACAGTGCACACACGATCAAAGCGTTCAAGCGAAAAGTTGGAATAAACTAGATAAATCTGCATAAATTGTCATATTCGTCACATGAGCAGACTCAGTTACAAAAATACAGCCATCTTGTTCAAAGCATGCCAGTACTGAATAAGAAGCATATTTACAACTTGTTTGCAGAATCAGGAAGATGGAAAAGAATACAAAACAGTTAGAGAGTATACAGAGCACAAGGAGCTCATGGAAGCATGAATAGTACAAATTTCAATTAATAAGATATTTCGATTGCTAGATCTCAGACTGTAGAGATGGTTGTTGACTGAGGCACTCTTGATTTATTCGACCGTGCTTGTTTGAGCGAGTAGTTTAGTGCTGTTTCACATAAACATTTTTGGATGTGAAAGTTGGATAACTGCTAGAACAGAATTCCGGTCTGACTTGGTGCCACGCTCAGAGGGGAGCGCGGATAAGCGGGGATTCGTGACCCGAAACTGGTTTGTTGCTCTCACCCTCTGAGCGTCGGGTGGATACAAAAAGATTTTCGCTGTGAAGCGGCCACCTTTCTTTGGTGAGAAGTGAATGAAATGGAGATATGTGCCTGGTGCGCCTAGAAAAGTACCCCACCACCCGGTTTGCAGTACCAGGCAACGATTGCTTAGCGCCTATATCTGAAGGTAATTATAGCAAAATGAACACAAAAAGACATGTTTCTACCAGAGATGGGCATCGACAGGCTCGGCGCCTATAGGGATGGCTAACGGAAGTCAGAGGCATACATACTCCATACTATCCACGTCCAGCTTTGATTTGCACCCCCAACGACAACTTGCCCTGAGCCCTCCTCTGATTTACATAGACATCAGCTGTGAGCCTGCGATGGAACTGTAACGGTTGCCTCATCGACTTGCTGCCGGTGCTGGCAGAAGCGACGACGAGCAAATATTTGCGCGATCAGCCGTCCTCGGCTAAATGGCCACCCAATCGCATTCGGCGAAGAACAAACGGGGAACTGGTTGCAATGTTGATATCTGTCCAACGTTACTGAAACATCGCCGGCATGTCATTTAGCCAAGTGTTTCAGCGCAGCGCTCTGTGCGCAGTCTCAATGTAGTTCCACATCCTCATCAATCAAACGAAAAATTAAAGTGAATTCTCCTTTATCTTATACCTTCATTCGTCACCTACTTTCCTAAAAGGTACTTGGATCTCAGTTGAATCCTTATTGATACTACATATTATCTCTTTTTCTCGCGCTTTGCGCGAGCCTTCTTCTCATCGCGCGAAAGTGAGGTGTACGAGTAAGTAGCACCATGTTTTCGCATGGAAGCAGACGTTCGCAGGCGCTAAAAATGATCGGCTCGCGAGGTTATTGGAGTCGCTGATTCGAATAGAAGCATTCGTTTCTTACGTACGCCCCTTATTCGAAGGGAAATTCGCTTCGAAAATCACGGTTTTGACGTTTCCTCCTTGCGTTTTTTTCATTTTGAGAGTTGAAAGTGCTGAGTCGCATGGAACGTTAGCTTTAATCGTTTCGCACACTTCTGCATTAATTTATGCTTAAATGATTGACGAGGGTGATTGCAATCAGTCGTGTAAAGCGACAGCGCTAACAGCGTGATTACGTCTCGAAGCGAAAGCAATATGTACTGTAAGTAACGGTTGGCCGTTAGTTTGTCGTCGAGAGGCTTGCAATTTGGAGATGAAATAACTGTGCGTAACTACAAGTACGACTTTGTATTTAATGAAATAGAACTTCGCAGGCTCAAACTGCCTTGAGAGGGGTTCTATTCGATCGTTCTCAGTTCATATTGTTGTTAGTTGCAAGCGCACAATTTAATTCGCTTTTGATAAATTAACGCTTAGAGTAGTTACGGTTCGCCAAAATAATTCGTTACGTAGTAAAATCAATTATTGGAGCCCCTCGCGCGCCCTCGCAGACATGCGGTATGCACGTTGGCTNCGACTTTTATGCGGCGCATTATCGATTATGCAAATTTTGGAGCCAATCACGTGGGAGGCATGGGGTCACGGCGTGCTGCCGTTTGTTGCATTCATTTGCTACCTTCCTCTCGCTCGCGTGCGCGCTCTCTCCCTGTATGTCTTTCTTTCTCGCTCTCCGCTCGCGCGCTCTCATTCCTTCTCCCTCTCCTACTCTTTCTCCTTCTCGCTCTCTCCTTCTGCTCTTTCTCTCTTTCTCACAACTTTTCTTGCTCTCATTCTCTTTCTCTCATTTACTTTCTCTCTCTCTCTCTTGAAGAAAGATCGACTAATCAACGAATTGAAAGCGTTCTTTGCTGCTTCGTCAACGCTGCCAACTGGCTCTGAGAGGAAGACGCTCAGAGTTTCGAAGGGCGAAGAAGGGTCTTAAAAAGTGCCACCATAGTCGAATGTACCAAACTGAAACTGTCTCAAGAGCAAAACCGTGTCAAAAGTGAACCTGTCTCAAAAGCGAACCTGTCAAAAGCGAAACCGTGTCAAAAGTGAACCTGTCTCAAAAGCGAACCTGTCAATAGCGAAACCGTGTCAAAAGTGAACCTGTCGCAATAGTGAAATTGTCTGAAAAGTGAAACGATGAATTAGAGAACTAATAAGTGCAGATCTATTGCAAAAAATCGGAAATTTGCTGAATACCTCTCGCTCGAATCTGCTATTTTGTCATCGAAAATTGTAGTTTCGTTAATAACAGAGAATTTTGCTCACCTTCGCAACGAGTCGCAACCATGTGGATGCTAAATGCTAAAAATAATGCAAATCTAGTCGATTAATCACTGTTGCATCAAGAATGGATCGCTGCTAACTGAGAAATGCTGGTCAAATGATTATTCCTGCGAAGTTGACAGTGTCATCGATCTGTTCGATTATGCCATTTGCATCGGTTTATCGAAAGTAGAAGTCCTGAACTAATTTAAAGTGCTTTAATTGCTCTAAAAGTGCCATCAGATGTGTGGAAAAGAACATCGCATTCTCGAACTAATGTGCTCAAACTTAATAGAGATAGCAGCAGCATCGCTTAAAGATCTGGTCGATCAATAAGATTGTGAGGGACTGACTTTGCACTTATGATAGACAAAATTGGTGCGATCTA
>NIUQ01004841.1:0-12430 GCA_002796945.1 Plectus sambesii
CGCCCACATCGGATTGTGCAGACCATAGTACATACACTGTAAAGAGAGTCATTTATACTTTAGATGCTCAGTAAAAACTGAAAAATCTCTGACAGAGTTGATTTTCAATATGAAAGCTTTCAGTAATTCCTTAAAAACACAATAAAACCGAGATGTTTGTGAAACCATTTGTTGATAAATGCCAAGACTAAGAAACCGAAAAGACTACTACCCAATAGATTTAACAATAATGCTTAAATATATTCATGTTATCCCATTAGACGAATATAAAGGAACAGTTTATTCCAAAAGTGAATAATTTTATAGCATTCACGACTGCGATTCCTGGCTGACTAAAGAACATGTCACCATATCTATTTCAGTCATTCTAGTCCCATGGTTCGAGAAATAATGCCGGTTTGGGGGTATAATTCGATTAACATAGTTTTTGGAATTGGCAACAAGATGATTATACCTGCAATGGTGTTTTGGTAAAGTTTAAACCCGCCTCATCGCCGAGTATTAAGCGATATACTCCGCTGTATAAAGATGGGAAGCCATCGAGTCCGTCGGCCAGGGCTAATCCAACAAGAATAATGTACTCCTTTGAATGACGCATGGCCGTGAAACGCCAGCAAACAAAAACGACAACGAAGTTGGTGACTATCTGTAAGAAAAAATAACTTTAGTATCAAAATATTTTTAAACTGCTTTTTTTTAAAGCGATCACTGGGATTAGCTAAAAGGATGGTAAAAGATTCGCCATTAAGACCACTACGGCTGTTCACTGGGTATGGAAGTCAGAATATTGAACGACGCTCAGCGTGCTCTGTTTTATGAATCAGCAACTTGAGAAGTTGGCTGCGAAAATACAAAAGGACATCGTTTAAACCGTTATCTCTCCTTCCCCTATCCATCAGTGTAATTTTTGAGTGCGAACGAAGAAATCTCACACCTCACCTGATTGCTCACCAGACTCGGTTACCCCCTTCCTCTTCACCCTCACCCAGTGATATTTGCCAAGGACAAGAAATTTAAATAAATTTACAAAGTTGATTAGCGCGTCCTCTTTTACACGATTCGGCTTATCTCTTCAAGCCTGTTGTGTGCCCCTCCCCCCGATTTTCGATTATTTCAAGCTAGACTTTCAAGCAGAATATGAGTCATTTACAGTCTTTGTCAAGCGCGATAGAGCGAGAGTGCATAATATTGCAACTGAATAAAAAAGTATCTAGCGTACCTGAAGTAAACCCGTTATGGCGTGCAAAATGAAAATTGGTGTGTTGGGCGAGCTTGTCGAGTTCATACTGTAGTCTCTAATAAAGATATCACTTTAATCGAGGAAAATATAACTCTTTTCTTGCAAAAGACGCAGCTGCTTCGAGTACAATGCTTTCAGACGAATATGAGGAGATTTTACACCAAAGTCGATGCCATTATAGCGAGTCTTTCATTTCCTCACGCGACCTTCCTGCGAAACAGCTCATTCATTGTCAGAGAGAGAAGCCCTCTTGGTACTTCGCTCGCGACGCATTTACTAACTTCAATTTTGAATAGTAAAATTTAGAAGCCCATCCGTGTATGAAATGTTAAGTTAATTTAGAAACCAAAGAATGTGGAAGCGAGAACATATGTATTCGAAAATCTCCGATTGAAGTATTAATTTTCAAAAAAAGACACGATGCTGTGTAGAGTATGTAAATTCACACTTTCCCGATGATGGCTGGATTTAAAACAAAACTTTTTGTCGTTTTAGAAAGTGATGCAGTAATGGGACGGATCCGTCTGAGACCTACGACGTGATCAGCAGCGGTGAAAATTTCTGCTTGTTTACTGTTTAGAGTAGAGTCTGTCTCCATTTTAATAAATACTCTCTCTATCCAGTTCATTGAAAATCAATGAACAGTTGATTGTGTTTCGCACCAAAAAATATTCATTGTTTTTTAATGAAGTGATCATAGAATTCTACGAAGCATTCATTAAATTCCACTAAAACTTCGTTAAAAAACCAATGAATAATTTTTTCTGGTGCAAACACAATGAATTGAATATATAGAGCTGCTCCTCGAGCGCCAAAAAAATTCCCCCTTCATACTTTGAGAGCTATCAAGTTTCCCTTCTTTTCATTATGTTCTATCGCTCCTGTTTCAGTTACTACCAATGTTCGAATGTTTTCTTCACCGCAGTAATTACTACGTTTTCTGTTTAGTTTTACTGCGCTGTTGTCAACAACACAGCGGCCTCGCATTTTACTGCTAATTTACACAATATGTGCCTGCGTAAATGACAATCACTTGACGACGACGATCTTCAAGCCTTCCCCTTCATCTATCATCAATCATCTTTAGTCCTACACACTTAACAAAACTAATCAACGGTGACCTATTTCCAGCCGCTGATTTCAAAATCATGTAAACCCCTTCCTAAAACTATAAAGAAATATTGAGAGAAGCCGCGCAACCTCCTTTTCACCTACTTTGATTCTGTACCGCCAACTTGCGGCCACTTGCAGTATCTCTAAAGATGGCATCCGCACCTAGCCTAATGCACATTTGACAACTGACAAAAGGAACGCGTGTTGTTTTCAGAAGGTTTCGAGCAAAGTTCGAAATTAACAGAATATCAGGGTCCAATACATTTTACGCACCACTTCAACCGTCGGCTCACACTCCTAATGACCGACCATGTTTATCGGTCGTTATGGACTGAAAATCATTGAAGCATTGTCACGGAGCAACAAATTAGCTATTTCAAAGGAGACTTCTCGAAATAAAACTGATATCAGAATATTTTGATCTGAATGATTTCGACCGTTCTGGGAATGACGTAAACAGATGGGAATTTCAGCGATGGCTCGCAATCTTAATGACCGACCATGTTAAGCGGTCATAATGCATTAAAAATCATTTAAGACTTGTAACGGATTACCTAATTAGCAGTTGCTAAGGAAAATTCCCAGAATAAAACTGGCTTAAAAATATTTTCATCAGCCTGAGACCGATCAATCGATCGCTTTCGAACAAAGGTCGATCGGTCGGGCAGGGCAACAGTGGTAGGCGTTTCAAATGTAACCAAATAAAACTAAGTACTTTTGTAAGAAACGGTTGTTAATTTACCTTGCTCACTTTTATCATCAGTTGATCTTTTCTTTAACCAGTTCTAATTTACCTTGCTTACTAAGAAAAGAATCTTGTACCTAGTTTCAGAGCCATTTTGCTAAAACATGATAAACGAGATGAATTAGGTAACTGGCCTCTAGCGTAGTTCTTTAAAACGCCAACACTGATTGCATGTCGCCAACTGTCCTTTTCCGCTCTATGCGTAAAAGTTTGCCCAGTCGCCTAAATGAGCCGATGAAAGAGACAAACGACAGCTTGAAACTGTGGGGGTGTAATTACTTGCTCAGAGTGCGTCAAAACAGCCCCAAAAGGGATTTGTATTCTACCGATGTTGAATTTTCTGTAGTTGCGTCGTCCCTCTGAAATACAATTGTTAATGTCAATCTCTGATTGGGATGGTTAAAAAATATGCAACTATACACATTGTTCTTTGCCTGTTTGATGACAGTGCTCAAAATATCCCAAATTAATGACACAAAATACAGGGAGGACTAAAGATTTCCCAAAATGGGCATCTCTAGTAGTCTGCATTTTAATGATTGGAATTATCTACACGGTTTGATTTTCAATGCACTAACGACCTGCTCTCCTTCGATTATAGTTCAGCCGTTGACGACGAGTCTAAATTAAAACATGCGCGGGAATCATTTTCGTTAATTTAAGTCAATTAACGGTACAAATTCTTTGTAGTTGCAGATTTTAGTCCGACACAAGAGATAAAACATTAGACAACAGGAACCAAATTCATGAAACTGAAGGTAAAGTAAAATACTGAAATCTTATTACATCACTGCATTTTTATCACCGATGACCATATATGAGTAATTCGCAAATAAACGAAAATAAGAAACGGGTAATAATTCATTGGAAACACATCAAATTTCTTTCGGCTGTTGCCGATCACGCCTTGATCGGCACAGAAAATGAAGTATTCCCTACTCGATTATTTATCACGATTTTTGGCGTTCCCATGGCTTGCACTGGCCATAATGATATAATAGGCGCGAGTTTTTGATTAGCAAGAGCCATTTTGAAGGCAAATCGAAACTCCTTCTGTCGTTTGAGATAAATGAACAAGTTGATAATTGCATTTGTGTTAGTGAATATCAGCAAATAAGACTGAGTTGTGCTGCTAATGATATTAAATCCCAGAGACATTGTAGAAACAAGCATTAGGGGAATGATGTAGAGAATGATGTGAAAGGCGCACTGAAAGCCGAGAGTAATCGTCAGCCGAAGCTGTCTCTTATGATTGATATCATGGCGAATCGGTGAGTCAAATTTGCGCATATGTTTTGCAAAGAGTATGATCACGAGGATGTAAAGCACAACGCTGCCAATCACAGCGCATACTCGGATGTTCGTATAATACTCGTTGAATATCACGCCCACTGTAGCCGAGGTCGAACACAAGCCGGTCGGGTATGCATGACTAATTGAATAATTCGCAGAATTGTTCGATTTCGCCAGTTCGGTTATCGGATATATCCAAGCGGAGCTAGCAGACGCGAGACAGTACAGGAACACAGCTGCTACCGTGCGCTTTGCGTATGTACTTGTCAGCGCATGATAACGCAACGGGATGGCTACAGCTAATAAACGATCGCAAGAAACAACCAACATCATTAAACTTTGCGCTGTGTCGCTCCATGCCCACATAGAGTTGTGAAGCCCAGCAATCATACAGTAAAACGGCGTGGCGGGCGCCAGTGGATTTCCATACAAAGTTAGAAAGATACGGTATATGCCAGCGTACATGGATGGAATCCCATCGATACCGTCCGCGATTGCCTGACCCAAAAATATCACGTACTCCTTCTCGCGTCGCAATCCTTTAAAGCGCAATATGATAATAGTAATAACCAAATTTGTAGAGAACTGGAGAAAACCTGTTAGTACAATCAGAAAGTATATTGGAGAAAGTGTCATCGCTCCGACAACGACAAAGAATACTAAAACCGAATATCAAATTATATTCGAGACTGAAAATAGAATAAAACTCTTAAAAGAGTGAGTGCAGGACAGGTAACTGAAGTTAGAATTGCAAATTCGGCTGACGGCTATTTTGATGGATAAATGCGGAAATAATAAGCGGATGGAACTTGCCGTACAGGCGCGTACTTGTGCGAACACAGCCTTTAGCAGTAATTAAGTTCCTCACAGTCCCTGGTGAAAACTGATCACAGATATCAAAATAATTCCTCTCTTTCTCAGATAAACGGCAAGAGCATGACAGTTTCAGAAATTCATTAGGAAAGTTAATGTGTTCGAGACTGAGAGTGCTCGAAAATCTCCCTAACGCGGGAATTTTTCGAGATTATCGAACTGTCGAGAGCACGTTTTATCCTTCTTCTGTCAGATGACGTGATGCAAGACTTTGACGACTTTGACGACAATGAAACGGACGTTTGACAAAAGGACGTTAGTGGTGGTAGTGACAGTCACGTCGCGAAATTTGCGATTTGCAAATGCTACGCACAATCGCTATAGCTGCGTAGAACAGGAATGAAGTCGTCGGCAAATGAGCATGCAACTGGGAGATCGGTCGATAAACAGTTGGCGCTAATTATCGCGTCCTTCTACAGAATTATAATAGCGATTGCAGAGAGCATTCTGAAAATTCATAAGTTAAATAATGATCTTTTTGATCTCAGATTTAGCTTATATAGCTAATATTCAAATGAATCATTAAGGTTGTCTATTTACGCTTTTATGCGCAGTAGCGCTGTTCTCACATAAAACTTTTAATGCGATTTGTACGCTCATAATGGAAACACGTAAAGCGTCTCAGCACTGATTAAATCCGTCCCAAGGACCATTGATTAGTAACGGCAGTCGATCGCGATTAGACATTAGCCGGCCTATGAGAGAACATGAAACACTGGATAAGAACAAGTTGACCGCGGCTAGCTAGCAAGGAGATTCGAACAAAACGGGAAGTTAGGAGAGCAGACCCCTATAGGAGATACGGTCTGTTCGGACTCTTCACTATTTTCTGACAACATACTGGCGAAAAAATAAGTTCTATTTATTTTTGACCGCTGTAAGAGCTTTCTCAGTTGGTAGTTGGAGGGCAGAAAGAGAGAACTGAAGAAAAGTATTCGTCGGCATTTTATGGCGAACAATGTACGTTGATCACTGTTTAACAAGAGGGATTAAATTGATGCTTCCCCTTCGGGATTACAACCTACGCGTCAGTCTGGATAGATATAATTCATATGAATTTTGGACTGCGTGGTTGCTATTAGATCCTCGTTGAGAGCTTAAAAGTAATTGAAAATTAACTAGCTGTTGCTAGTTTCCATAAAAACCAATTACCTCCATACTTCTGTGTAGAAACAGCTATTATGGGTTGAAAAAAACATACGACAAGTACAGTAGAACTCGCAAAATTGCATCCCGGATAATTGCAGGACCTGGATAATTATAGCTTTTGCCTGGCTCCTGCGAT
This sequence comes from Plectus sambesii, assembly GCA_002796945.1. Classification (NCBI taxonomy): domain Eukaryota; kingdom Metazoa; phylum Nematoda; class Chromadorea; order Plectida; family Plectidae; genus Plectus; species Plectus sambesii. The sequence goes on from NIUQ01004841.1 coordinate 6,550, forward strand.
GCTGCAATTGTCCAGGTTTCACTGAACGCAAAACATTAAGGTCTTACAGTTGCTGTGAATTGTTAGCCAGCTATATTGCTGCATCGTATTAACGTGCAGAGTGAGGCACGCATAGTGGGAAATTGATCATGGGAAGCAAGCATTTGAAAATTGACACGAAATAATTTTGCAGTACTCGCACACTTTTAGACATTGTTGGAAAATGGACGGATATTTGAGAAAGTCCAATGTAAATGGAAAAATAGTTCTACTACTCACATAAGGGCATAAAAATATCACTGATTGGAGTCAACTCCCCTTCTAAAATTGACTATCGAATCGCCAGCGCCTGTTCGCCTCCTTTTCCGATCCCGTTTCGACGAAACGCTCATCTGTTTGGATGAGGCACACCGCATTGCAGTTGACGCTAATTGCGGCCGACTTATTGTCGACATCAAATCACTAGCACCACATATGAAAATACGTCGTTCATTCACGTATTTAAATCTGCGTCTTTTGCAATTTTTTGTGAATTTGCATAGACTTCATAGTGACTACCGAAGAATTTCGCGTGCTGAGTACGTTTATGTTCGCACTGGCCAATCCCCCACCTCGCTCGTCGCCTCCGTTAATCCTCTTACTTCGTTGCGCGTAATCAAATCCGACTGATTCTCAGTCGGAATATATCCGTTATTGCGTTACTGCATTTATCCTGTTATCCACTATCTCCTACGATTAATCTTCGTTCGATGACGCAAGTCCCAGTTTGATGATGAAAATGAAAAAGACTATGAGAAGTTCATGAAACAGTCTCCCTCAGAATGAAATCAGGGCATACCCACCGGCGCGGCAATATTCGTCATCTTCGGCCTCGCTTTTTTTATTTTCACTCACATCATGGTATTCTATACATTACTACTTCCGAATTAAGATTGACTGGTGGACAGCTTTTCACGCAAAAGAGACTGCCGCTGTAATTTTTTGATGCAATCGACCAACCGATTGACCTACATTAAACTTGAATCTGGAGATGGTCCTGGTCGACATCGGGAAAATCATACTTTACTTGAGTAAAGTTTGGGTATGTAATGAGTATTTTTTGTAAATATGTAACGGCAGTTATTTGCGCACTTCTTATTAAATTAAAATTACCAAGGAATACGCAATACTCGACTACAAAGCTCTGTTATTCGCAGCTTCTTATAACGGTCAGTCTGCAGGTACAATATCGCTGAAGTAATTAAGGAGCCGGAGTTGTAGCAGATGCTTTATTTAACAAGCTTCCTGAACTACTAATGAGGGGCAAAGTTGTTGTCGTTGACGGTGTTAGTGAAGTTGTTGTTCCTTTTGCTTCTGGCAGTATCACGACGGAAATTAATGTTGTTTCTGATGATGTTGTTGTTGCTGTCTCTATTGAAGATATAACTGAAGTTGTAGTTGTTCTAGTTGAAGTGATTGTTGCTGAAGATGTTGTTGTGGTTGAAGTAGTTGTATTGAACTTCAGTGGCATCCACTGGCTCAGAAAATAGTCTCTTGGCGTAAACTGATTAAAGTACCAGTTATTCTTATTCTTTGAATATTCTTCGTTATAGTAAACCGTTGCCTTTTCTGACAGGTAAGCTCCCCAAAAACCAAAGGTTGATCCGGATGCTGTTAAAAGAATTATTTCGCATTCATTAGCCATTAGAGCTAAGTCAACAGTCCTCTTGCATGATGAAGTGCAAGTTGATAGAAAAACGTTGAGATCGTTGGGAAACAGCCTTTCTGTCCACGTTTTATCGTTTCCGAGCAGGATAAATATACCCTCCAATTGCTTTTCTTTCAGCTTTTCTTTTATGTAGCTGACGGCCTGAAATTCGCTTCCGGTAATAATGACACGCTAGTGATTTGTTGACTTTTTTATAGGGGATAGAAAATTTGGATCATTTATGTTTTTGTTGTAAACGACAGCATAAAGAAAATTACACTCACCGCTATAGTAAAGTCATCTCTCGATTCCAGGAGTACTGGATCGCTCACAAAATCACCTCGTCTTGCATGAACACAAACTGGAACAACAGTATTTGATGGCCATGACTGATTCGCCATGCGCAAGTAAAATTCCTCTTTAAAGTTTTTCATCATATCCTTCGCTGTGCTGATCGTAGTCGGAGAAAAGGAAAACATTTCTTTGATTTGCGGTCGGATGTGATCAAAATACCGATGCGACTGAAAGTACATCCCACTTAAAATCACATTGCGATTGGTGTAATTTCTCAATAGTTCCACATTTTCATAACTGCAACAAGATGAGCCGAATTTCACAGAGTGCAGCGATGATTCATTGAGTAAAAGAGGATTGAACATAGGAAATTCTTCTTTTAAATCTTTAACTTGAGACGCGAGCTGTACTGTTAGAAACGGGCGCATACCCAAGCGTGATGCAATTCCATATAATGAGGCAATTTCGTAAATTTGATTGCCGAGGCCAGCTCTGGCGTGCACAGTGTAGAGGTCTGACGTCAGAAGGCAGCTTGAAAATAGCTTTGGCGCCGGAATATTTGTACGCAAAAAGTGAACAAGAGTTGTGGAATAGTTCATGAAATTGAATTTGATTCTTCCTTGAAAGTAATAGAGCACGAAAATAACGTATATGGATAGAAGCATGATGAGCAACTCATTTTTTTGTGTCTTCCTTAAAAGTCTCTGGATCATTCCTAATTCGAATGCAATTATTGTTAGCTGATCTTCGTTTCAATGCGTTTCGCTGGCTTGTTGCTTTCTTGTTTCGCCTGAAGAGAGTAAACAAAATTAAAAGATAAACAGTAAGCGTCCGTTCGTCCTAGGACCTGTACGAAAGTAAAATTTTAGCCGCGCCATTACATTGAGACTAAGCTTTGAATACATTTCTGTCCTGATGGTAGCGGCACAAATCATGGGCGCCCCGCGGTAGGTGCTACATTGATAATCATTCGCTAAAACAAAATTTCCATTCAACAGAGTCAATATTTTAATCCATTATTGAATAGTGTTGTGCTTTGCTAAGACGCGTTGTCAAAAGATATTACAAAGGCGCGTAAGCGCCAATGAGGAAACGAAAAATATTCGAAGTGAGCCCTCATTTTCTTGTAAGTATAACGAGAACTGCCCGAAGACAGTCATAGTTACAACAATATTACTTTTTAAATGAGTAAAACCGATAAGAAAGCTGAACATTCTGTTCTGTATTATTTCCTGTAATTCTAATATTAGCAAAAGTAACATTCTCTTCTTCAGATCTCAAAGAGTTAACGTCAGAAACTATCGATACTAGGTCTGTATCAGACGAATAACTGAAATTCTCTTCGTCTCTTTGGTGAAATATTATTGACGTTGATGCAATACGCAAAACAGTTTTGTTACACTGGCAAATAATTCTTTACACTGAATGTAATTGTCGCAAAGTATCAGAAAGGGAAAAAATCGTACTGATCGGGAACAAAAAAAAGATTGCGCAATTTCGAGCAGCGTTGTTGTTCAGCACGACCGACTACTATATTCGTTCAGTCAATCCGAACCAAATACTCCCGATTGGTGCTTAGAGCAGACTACCAAGGCTGCCGTTTGACAATGTTTGTCGGGCATCGTTGTCAAGCGTCCAATAATGCTGGATTGAAAATGCTGGTCCGTTACTAAGCGGCAGTAACTGCACAAGCGAGCAATGAGCAGTTGAGTACACCTATAGCGTGTGCTTAACAAATGTACGACAAGACGACCAATAGAGAATCAGATTATCCTGCGCCGCTTGCTCGCTCAAGCTGGAGACTTGTGTGAAAATAATACCGTTAGATTGTGTGCGAAACTCTTTCACTCCCGAGCATTGAACGTATTGTACGCATGTTAATAACCTTCAAAGATACTTACTGAACAAGTTTCATGAAGATCGAATCAACCGTTTAAGACTTATTCAAGAAAAATGAAAAAATATGGAGGAAAATATGATAGGACAGGTAACAATCTTTCGTATATCCTCTCCAAAACAGATGATCAACGCATGCCAAACTTTTACACTCAAGTCTACATCACTTTAACAAGGGTTTTCAGTAAAATTTACGGTTGAATTTTATGTGGACTTGACATGGGGCGCTTTTCAAAGCTGACTGCTATCGTAAAATGGGATACTTTGATGTAAAATGATGAAAGCAAGTCTTTTATTTATGGCGGACTGTCTGTCCGGACTGCGAATTGATGGCGTTCGACGTGGCCACTGAAGAGCGTTGGGGGAGGGGGCGTTTATGTCGACAACCGCATAGCTCTGAGCCAAAAATTGCTCTTGATATAAAATTTTCGCTAGTGACGAACAGTTTTTTCAATCTTAAAGCATACTCTAATAATTTTCTAGTAAATTATTATACTCCAGCGCGGAAAATGCATCAAAATACTCTGAAGCCGCAGGCGGCGAATGCAGCTCAGTAATCTTTGAAGTATTCTTGAATTCGATTTGACAGGAAGATATAAGTCTGATCAAAAAATCGTAAGCCATGATGTTGTCAAACGGAAGTTGCTGTTCTTGTATTTTAAAGATACTCGCGTTCATTTTATGACGATTATTATGATCTTATGCTCTTCGTTTGTTTTAAAGCAGAGTACTGCCCCAATTACGCTTTATACGCGCCTAATAAACGTTTCCTTCTTTGAAGTATGAACACATCTTTAAGGATACATCACAATGAAGGTACAGTGATCGGAACTGAGCGATATTCGAGAGAGATATTGAACGGTTGCCTCGCATGAAGAATCACTGGCAAGTAATCTTCCGGCGATGTAAATTCGTTTCCAACTCTTGACAAAGATTCATTGCAGCAGAATCTGAAACGAAAGTATTACTCTATTAAAAGGTATGTAGCATTTTAGGTTGTCACTGACGTATCAAAAATAAAACTATATATTGCTAAATAAAAGAAGCATCGTTCATCATACTGAACGATTGTTTGGTCAAGTGTCAACCTCTGATGAAGGACGTATGCAGTCTGTGACAAACTATCAAATGTTCTATGAGAGGCTAGCGACTATATACTTGCATGGCACTGCTTCACATTTGATAAATTTGTTGAAGAATAAACAGTGACAGCGAGCAATATCAAACAAGTATGCTTGCCATTGAGAAAACTTCACAATTCAATGCTGTGATAGGTAGCGGTATTAATAGGCTGAATACCTGTATCCGGTCTGACGTAAATCTTCGATGGCTTTGATTTCAATACTACCATCAATGCAATAACTTTCATGGTTGCACAGCGTAACGTTTTCAACGTCGAATATTGACACTTTTAGTTGAATTTGCGTGTCTTTTGGAGACTGAAAGCAATAAGTGATACACATAAGTAGCGGTTGATTGCCAGCACAGACAAGATCTGTTTCATGAAACTACTGTAATTGCATTGCAACTGCTATAATTGCAATTGCGGGAGGTGTGGTAATTGATCAGCTAGAACCCCAGTGAGACGAATTTTCTCGCGCTCTAGAAAGCTGATCAACCACCACACTTCCCACAATTGCAACTATAATATTTTTAAATGCAGCAATCTTATGCAGCAGGCGCCAGAGGTCGAGTTCTGTTTAAAGGCGATGCTGTTTATAGAGCTTTCGTAATCGCACAAAAGCCATTATAGCACCCAAAGTTCACCTTTGGCAAAGTGATATGATATTCTTATTCAACTTGTGGATTACATATTTATCAATCAACTCTTAAACTGGATTCTAACTCGGATAAATATGGTAACTGCTCATTAAATTAGAATACAGTTTTTGATTTTATATCGTAAAGCATTATTTGCTTATAGCAGTATGAAGAAGAACTCACAATTATATGCCAAATACAAGTATGTTCATCTGTATAGCTGCCGTTTATGTAGGCTTTAAGGGAAGTCCAACGACTGCCTTC
>NIUQ01004842.1:0-12487 GCA_002796945.1 Plectus sambesii
TGTGAGACAACGTTTAACCAGCGGTTTATTCGACGAGTAGGAATGCGAACAGAACAAGAAGTGTGTTTATTGCTAAGCGAGCAGGTATATATGGGGGAGGGTGAGACATAACACCCCCCCTTGATTCGAAGCATAGTCATCGATGAATGAGAGATCATTCACCGATGATAGATGAAGCAAGCAATATCTGATATACAAGAGTGATAGCGATAATAAGTACATTTAAGAAGTACGTTTGGGAAAATTGTCAAATTTAAGTCGACCCCGATCGACCCCGGGGTCAACCCCGACTTCAACCCCGACCCCGACCCCCCCCCCCCCCCCCCCACCCCCACCCCCCCCCCCCCCCCCCCCTTTCAAACAACCCCCCCCCCCCAAAAACCCCCCCCCCGACTCTTCAACCCCGACCCCGTCCCCGACCCCAACTTTTTGAAAACCCCGACCCCGTTACACCTCTACTTAGAATATTGAAAAAATTTGGTTTCGTAGAAAACAAATCGAGATTACTTAATAGACTTATTTCTGATTTCGGTTTCAGTCTAAAATCGTCTTTTGGCGTCGTGGCGGTTTGCCTTTTCCGCCCGCTCGCTTCTTCTTCTTTTTTCCACCAACTTTTGTGGGCTTTTTAGCCTTCTTTTTAGGCGCACACTTCTTTGATTTTTTTCCTGCACTGACGGCGCCACGTTTTTTGGGTCGCTGTCGCAAAGAGAGCCCTAATCCGAGCGCAGTTGATGGTTGTTGTTCACCGTGTCCAAACAATTGTAAAGCACCAGCGGCGCTCGCTAGCCCTTGATAGTTTTCGCGATCCAAGTCGATGGGCGTATGAAAGCGTTGGTGTCTGCCAGGAATAACAACTTCAGGCTCTTTACTCGACAAAAAGGACATTCTCCATTCGTGTTACAGTTACACAGACAAATCTAAATGTCAAACAAATTAGCACGACGTAGATGCAGAGTGAACGACAGGTAATGATTCAGCGGATTATATAACACAAATGGCTCGTTGTTATTCGTGTGAGTAACAGTTATGGAAATAGTGCGCAAGTCCAAACGTGTCAGACCCATATATTCAATATGTTGGAAAGTCACGTTTTCGACATATTGCGCAGTATCGGGTAAAACAATACTAGCCAACAGTGGCGCTACTACATCATTACAAATACGGCTTTCAGTGAAATCGGTATACATATTGAGCTGATTTGAACATATTGACGTTCGCGCCACGCTCGCGGCATAGTGATTACCATGTTCAAAATGGTAGACATTATCAAAACCTCAGAAGAGCGCCAAGAAAGATTGTTCATCAAACTCGACAAACTGAACCGGATCGCGAACTTCCAGCAATATGTGAAAATCGCCGGCGCCGGCTCTGAATATAACATGATCGCTAATCTCTTTCACGAGAACGCCATTCAGATATTCAACTAAGCCACAGAGTCCGTAGAATTGAGCCTGCTCCCAGGGGCGTATTTCATAAAGCAATTGCGATTGCGAATTGCATTCGCAACGGAAATTCGCAATTGTCAGTTTCACAAAGCAGTTGAGAACGCAACTCTTGCGAATTGCATTCGTAATTGCGGTTTGCAATTCGCAATCGCAATTCGCAACTGTCTGTTTCATAAAACTACTAATTGCAATGGGGTCTCGCAATTCCGCAATTCTTTCAGGCGAAAATGGCGCAAGTGTAAAAGGCTCTGCGAATTCAAATGCTGAATTGCGTTTTCACTAGTTATCGCCGAAAATGAATAGTGAAAGCAAAATTTTTTGAAGCATTGATATGAAGCATTCTCGCCGACATGATTTTAGTAATTTAGCATTAATTTAACTCTATTTCAACGATTTTAGAATAAGTGTATTAGGTACAGTTGCAACTAAAAAATGGTTACAGATGCCATGGTATCATCTGTTGTTATGGTCACAACTGTTGTCATAGTTACAGTTGCCATGATTACAGCTGTTCCCATGGTAACATTTGCAGTTGCATTCTGCAATTGCGAACGCAAATTGCAATCCCGTCGAACCTTTGTGAAACTGCTTATTGCGCAATTGCAAACGCAAGAGTTGCGAATTGCGAATTGCGTTCGCAATTCGCAATTCTTTTATGAAATACGCCCCAGCGAGAATATTTTATTTCGTCTTCATTTTGCATTTCATATCTAATGAAGCCGGCGGGTAAAATATCTGCTTTAAACTGAGATAGTACGACGGCTCGAACAAGGCTGCACTCAAACTGGGCTTTGGCGTCCAACTGCAACAGAACTGGCAGATCCCATTGGTATGTTGACTCAGAAATTTTGATCGCGTCTCGAGAGGTTAAATTCAAATAAATATCGCTCGTCATTCTTTGGCGGCGGGCACTAAAAGGCTCTCCAGAATACTACCTTTCAACTCTTCACCAGTATCGACCGACTTTAAAATATAACTGCACTCGGGTTCAGAATGTCGCACATCTTGCACAGTATATATAGGCTCATCGACAGTAGCCTGATGGCTTTTTGCAAATTTCCCACCAGTCAGTTTACGTATTCTGACTCAATAATTCTTCCCATAACGAGGTACTGTAGTTGGAGCTGACGATAGTATATCATAAGCGCGATTTCTCAAGGCGCCTAGCACTAATCCTCGGTTTGTAAACTGAACGGCGTCTATTGGTTTCATCGACGTGGTTCTATGCCTTTGGGAGTTGTATGCGGTAACTGCCAGCTGCACTAATAACTCAATGTTATTCGTCAGCTTGGCTTGAATCATTCGCCCGACAGCTGAAATATGCGCGCTTTCAAACGGATCTCATCAATTCATCCACTTACACAAGCGTAACGTTCTTATAACTCTTTCGGCATACATTGCTTTTGATTCATTGTGTGCGTTTGAGGTGATGATTTTTATTCCCGAATCATTGCAGAATTGTTCAAAGAATTTTCCAAATTCCGTTCCTTAATTGTTTTACATATAGCAGCTTACGCTCCGAAAGTCAACAGAAATACCTCTATCAACAAACACCAAAGTTGGTCTACGCCCAAATGACGCGATCACTCGTTGCAGCGCCTCTGTTGTAACTTAAGAGTTAAGCGTGCGCGTCACATACGCGAAAGTGAAACGAGAAAAGCAGCAAATCGCGAGAATACAGTATCTGGGACTAGTTGGAGTCAGCCGTGGTAAATGCCATGTGTCAAGCGCAAACTGTACACAGCTTTCAGCTATCGGACGATAAATTCTTCCCCTATTTCGCTTCCATCGTCGACGTTCGGTTAGAAGTGAATAGGACTTTTTTTGTCGATAAAAAGTCTCTGATTTTGCTTAGGGAAATGCGTCGCTCTGCCGCATCATATAACCTGCGCTCCGATGCATAACCACCGGCGCCGCCGGCGTCAGTCCACAAGGTATTCAAATTTTTTTTATCCTTGGCATTCAACATCATACAAATACGCTTACCCTTGGGAAAGTGACAAGCAAACAGCACACAATTACACAATAACAACATATCGACTCACGAAGGTTTATAAACCTGAATACCGTATTCTGCGCAAAATATCACGCTTTTGCAAATTGTATGGTCGTCTGAATCTGACACTTCTAATCTCCAAATCCTCGCTCACTAATCCAATAGAATACGGTAACACGAGATATAAGCGCGGAATATCATCCTTGTCGATCAGAAATGCTAAAGTCCAAAGTTCCGAATGAAACATTCTATAACTTCTGTCAAATTGGTCAATTTTGGACAACAGATCGTCACCATTAACTTTTATATGGAATAATTTCATGCATAGATGTTCGAAAATACCACCAATAGCACTACTCACCCATTGAAATCTATGGTTAGCGAGATCTCGGCGGCTGATTGGATCAATGGCATCTTTTATAAAATGTAAAGTCAGGTCTTCAGTTTTATGGATTATTTGAAAGTAAATTATTTGATCAGGTTTTGCGGAACATCTATATTGAAAGTCATAAATCGGGGATGCCCAATTAACGAAAGCACGTTGACACAGCTCTTTCAAACTAACAACTCTTCTCTTCTTCTGAATGTACTTCTGTATTGGTCGAGAGTTCCAGGGCGACAGTTTTGCTTGATCATATGCCCGTCCGACTTTCATGTGAGGATGTAGAACATTTGAAATTCTGAATTCCATAGCGTTTTGATAATAAACCGATATTTGTTAGAAAAGCGCTTACTGTCATTCACCCAACGGTTGTCTCGGCATGGCGCAGCGTTTGGTTGAAAATACAAGGCGCAATTGATCATCTGGAGCGTAGCGGTGTCCAAGAGGCGTACCAAATACTTGATTCTCATCTCCAGGTACACCACCATCAGTCATTTTGCTCTACTCTGCGAGAGATTTGCGACACAAGCACGTTTTATCCTTGCACCATTATAACATTGAATAACATGCATTGATTAACCATTCATTACAATCATGAATTATATAGCGTTCATCGCAATTAACTGGTTTTTTTTGACGTAGCACATAATTACAGCCTTGGTATATGTATTGCATTATATCAGTACAAATTATGATAAGCCCTAAATCCTTTATACAACCGCTTTCAATGAATATATGATAAGTAGTAAGATGCAATGCTAATTGGAAAACCGACCAACAGCGCCTAGAGTCAGTTGGATCGCCCGCAGACTCTAGCATAAGCAAATATGGATAATCACCGTTACTGGCGTTAAGCTCAGAAATACCGATACTCCTGTTCACCTCCCTAACTTGTAGCATCTAATACAACATACAACACAAATGTATGCATAACAGATCATTGCGTTCATCAGCACTTAGCAATATAAAGTGTTGTCACTTTGGCACATAATTTCTTGATATCGCATCCCCACATCCTAATGTGTTCCAGCCGTCCTTCGTGCGATAAGATTCCCACTTGAATCCCGCAGTAGTTCGTCAACATTCGATTTTCGAACTGTATGTTAGAGGTGCGATTAATACTAGCGCGTTCTTCCTTGCTTCGCACGTAGCCCGCGCCGGTAAAACGAGCCTTGACATAACCGCAAATAGCTAACAGCGGATCGCGATTTACAACATTTGCAACGGTTTCTGTTTCCTCGGCGCGGTCACCAGAGGTCTCAATCAATTTCGCCAGCGCTTTCTACACTCGACCAGTTTCGTCTGAACATGAATCTCCACCAATCTTTGATGATTTGTCAAGGTGAATGACCACCAAACAACTTAGTAACTAAACGTAGCTTTATGTTTAAAATGGTCTGTGATGCACTAGCTCCTCACCAATATGAAGCAGATGATAAACGCGGGGATGCGAAAACGCTCTTTCGCGAAAAACTCAAGCTATATACCAAATCTAGCCATAGAAACATGAAACAAATACATATTATGCAGAACAGAAGTAACTTATGTTACAAACTTCATATCAAGTGAAAATCTACAACTTTGTGAACACCATCACTATGGTTAACAGCATTTTGGTTTGGAATAAAAAGGTTAATCGCCTTACAACCACCACTTGCTAAGCAACAACGATGCTTTGAACATATCTGGTTGCTGTATGTAGCAATCAGATTTTCTCGTAAGTGCACCCAAGCCATTATTTTGGCATCGCTGAATTTTGTAAAAGTTGTAGTGCACAGATCCTCAAAAGGGGGCTTTTGAGAATAAAACATTGCGTTATACATCTCCCACCAACGTACAACGAAAGGTTCCGTCGACTCCGGCCCAGTCATGTATGGGCTGTCTGAAAGAAATGTTCATCGGAAGTCTAATACACTTTCACATTAATACCTTCGCCAACGTCGGACTTTAGTTCGCTCCCCATCCTTTTGCCATGGTTCGTCCACCCGAGGAAAACAGAGCGTTCTCTTCACCTTCACCCCAGCATTTTATTTCTTATGTACTGAAGCTGCTTATTTATACTCTGTTACAGTAGTCTATCCAGCTAATAAGCATGAATATGAGATGTTAGCTCGGGTCCAGCGTGTGTCAATGGGTGAGATCAATATTCATATGCATGTTACGCCCTTTCCTGGGTGTATTTACCCATCATAAAAAATAAAGCTCATTGAACGATATTTGATTAATAACAGAGCAGCTACTGTAATTTTGTCGTCTACTTAAACCTTCTCCGCTCGTTGCTGTTGCTTAAATACGTTGAATACTCTATAGAACAAACGTATCGCCTTCTGAAACCAAAGGTTAACCGAGAACGCCTGTTTTACTTGGTATAACACTTCGGATTGATCAGCAGTAATGGCGGATCCAACCATCAACGGTTTCGTTTGTCTGCTGTCAACAGATTTGAATGTGGAAGCGGTCAAAGCCAAAATTGTGTTCTGCTACTATTGGTTTATTCAATATCTCTGCGATGGTACTGTTCGAGACAAATCAACAAGCGGTTATGCCGTTATTCAACACGAAGACCGAATGTTCGTATTCCTCAAGTTTGAGAATACTAAAACGATCACAAACTATGAAAGCTTCAAAACACTCATCGAACATATTCACTACAGCGTTCCTGATATTACTATCGAAGTCGGCTATAAGTATGATTCAAACAACAACAAACGGGCAACGCTCTATGAATGTAGAGGTTTCTATGACTTGGTTGTCGATAGCGAAGATGTACTCCTTAACGAAAATACAACAGAAGATTCAATATTTGCGATCGAATGCCGAACAAACTGCAACTTAAACTACTTTGAAGCTTTCATGATCAACAGTGAAATGTTTGATGCTGATGATTTGATCACATATAATTTACTTGGTGATCCCGCCTTTACCAATTCGGACAGAGCAGATGAATTGAACATGCGATAGCTGAGTGGTTAAATTAATCGTTTGTGATTAGCATATATACTTGTGATGTTCAGTCATGCTATTTTGAAAGTAAATGTTGCGTTATACACCATTCGATCGATACTCTACGATAACCAAACCAATCACTAACCCAACACCGTGTACGACGATACCTACAAACCTGGCCGCATGCAAATTGCAATGAGTGACATTACCGCCATTCGTCGTATGATACCTGACGTTAGGTTTGACGCAGCATCAATCGTTGTCGTGCGCCTCGGCGCCACGCGTCTACGAAATCGTTTACGTCGCAGGACGTATTGCTTATGGCGCCATGGGTCTACAAAGTCTCGTGATTGTAGGATGGTACCCCACTAGGGAGTCAGGGAGCGTCAAGCTTACCGCGGGTTATGATGAATATTATCAATACGTCCTCACAATCCAGTCGTAAACGATTTCGTAGGACCTTGACATTCGGAACAAAATACCTTGGCCTACGAACTTGTTTAGTCACCATGAGTGCTCCTTTACGGACGGCGCCTGGGAGCCAACGAACTTGTTTACTTTTTGCTTACGAAGTCATGGATCGACGAAATCGTTTATTGATCATAATCATCAGCGGATCAAACGGCACCTGGGGGCCGACAGACTCATTTACGTTGATAGGCTTGATGCTCTCCTCCCTTGCGGATCCTCCGCGTTCTCATTGCTTGGTCGTCATGGGGGCTCCCTTGCAGATGGAAACAGCATACAATACTCGCATCGCTCATTACGTTCTCATAGCGTCATGGGTATACGATCGAAACGGCACCTGGGGGCCGACGAACTGTATTTACATCAAAATGCATTTACATCAGAGCAGCGATTGGTCAGTTGCGCGAAGTGATCAATCAGCGCTCTGATGTAAATGCATTTCGATGTAAATACAGTTCACATTTGTTTTATGAAATTGGCCCCTGGGGACCTACAAAAGGGCTCTCTAGTGGATGCAAACAGCATACGATACTCGCATCGCTTGGTTGCCATGGTGATATTTTGTGCTATTCAACTATTACTTCTACTACTCCTGCGTTGATCGAAAATGTCAGACAACTTTGGTGGACTATAAGGCTTTTTCTCAGAAGCTCAATTCACACGCTCTTTTAGCTAGTAATATCCATGCTATAGCTTAATAAGTGTCCAAAATTTGAGCGAAATTCGTTCACGGGTTGCAAAGTTGTTAGCTAAGATAGGAATTGGATTTTGCATAGCTGTTTTTGAGCTACCGTAAGATTTCAAAATGTACCCCTAAGAGAAGATTTTTCGCAAATTGCGCCAATCGATACTCCAAATAGCGGGCTACAACCGATCAATAGACGTCGAAGTTTGATTCCTCCTAAAATTAATACAGTCGAAACCGGATAAGTGCACAAAATTTCCATGCCCCGAAATTTTGTACTATGTTTTGTACATGATCTGAAACCGGATAAGTGCACACCGCATAAGTGCACAAACCGGATAAGTGCACATTTTTTGCAAGCCCCGTGTGCACCTTTTGTATTGAATCATAACCGGATAAGTGCACATGGGCGTGACCCCACCCAAATGTCACTCAAATATCTGCGCATATGATGTAAAGTGCATCGAAACAATACCTATTTCAATCAAAGCGCCTCTCAACCTCGTTTATCTTGAAGCTCTCTTTAGTGACAACGAGTGTTTCCTATACCATTTCCACTGTATCAAGGACACCTTCCATGTCATAAGGAGATTTCTTGACTAAGATTTATACGAAAAGTGTTCTTTTTGATTCGGGAAACGTTTTCTTTACTTTTTAAAGTGTCCTTATTAAGTGGAAATGCTATATAACTAATCAAATGTGCTTATCTCAAGGATTTGAGCAAAAATTTATCCATAAATAGTGTATAAAAGCAAAAACCAGATAAGTGCATAAACCGGATAAGTGCACATTTTTTCCGTGCCGGGTCGATGTGCACTTATCCAGTTTTGACTGTATCGCCAGATTTCTTTAATTCTGCGCCACCCTGTATAAAGCTTCAATGCATGATATAGTTTGTGCTGAAATAATCGTTAGAAGCTGTTTTACAGCTTCATGAAAATAGAGTACAGGGGGACGGTTTTCCAGAAAAATCTGATATTGCGAGAGTAAGCTAATTTCTAAGAAATTTTTCAACAAACTAATAATTATTCTTCTTATTGTCAAATAAGTAAATTTTTAAAAGTCGGGGAGGGACTCTTAGACAGACTCCTTTTTTCATTTTCTGTCAGTTTTCCACTTTTTAAACACAATTATTTCTGGGCCTCAATTGAGAAGAATTTATTGTTGAAAATGGAGGATTACAGAAATATTCTTTTGAAATCTGAGGGAGCTGCTAAACAGGATTACCTGAATTTCTCTTCGTTTTCCATTTTTAAACAAAAACAGGAGCCATTTTTAGGAATCAGATTGTAGAAAAGTTAATTTTTTGAAATAAGGGAAAAACGGAGATACACGTTAAAAAATTTACCCAACAGTAACAAAAGTAAACGTAAACCAAAGGGCGATCCAATAAGCCCTTGCTGATCTCAAACGGACAATGCAGTCTAGTGCAGATGTCAAAAAATATGTGGCACAAAAAATGGCGCTACCTTATACATCTTTTGACAGTATCTGACAGATTAAGTGCATGGATACACAGTGTTTAAACATTTTGTGACAGATTATAAATGAATGGTGTTTAGCGCAAGGTTGTCTACTGTCCTGAACAAGGGATCAGTTGAAAGCTCCACTTCTGAAGTTTTTTGAGTACCCATTTAATAAATTTTTTAAAAGTAATCTAAGGGCATAACTCCTTGGAAAATTTTTTCCAAAAAAATGCTATTTTTGGTCCTCAAATGCAGAGGTCAACATATTTTTTGGCACATTAGAAGACAAAAATTAAAAGGTTGTCATCATCCTTAAGGTTATTGTTAGTGGGGAGCAGCCTAGGGGGTACACCTTTTTGCAAAATTCACCTTTCTTTGTTGTCAAAAAATTTGTGTTCTTTTGTTTTGAGAACGAGATAACATCGAAATGTGTTAAAGAAAAAAAAACAAAATTTACCCCCTGCTGACAGTTTCCTTAAGAATGCTGACAACCTTTTCGTTTTGCCTCTCAGTGTGCCAAAAACTTGCCTTCCTCTGTAGGTGAAGGCAAAAAAGCAGTTTTCGAAATCTTTTTTCCAAGGGAGCATGTCCCTAGACTACCCTTAAAAAATATCTTTATAGATACCAAAAAACTCCAGAAGTAGAGCTTTCAAATGAGCTCTTGTTCAGGACAACTGAACCAATATGCGCTGAACACCCTTAATTTATAAATATTATCTGGGAGCAGTGTTATCTTAATACTTTGAAAAGTATTAAAATACCAGTAGTATTTTAAAATACCATAGTATTGTATCGGTATTTTTTATAATACCAACTCAAAGAATTGTATCGGTATCGTAGCTCCTTATTGCTTCCCTTCCTGCACTGTCATTTCAAATTCTGAAAGCCGCACCGATGAAAATTTGCTTTTGATTCTACAGGGTGTTCAAAGTTTTCTCCCCACACTTTAAATCGACGATTCTCACCGCAGGGTGATCCGATTGCCCTCAACAAGGTCGCATTCGGTAAGTGAGACCTGGGAAATTTTCATGGCGCATATTTGGAATTTTCAGGAGCTCCTTAGAGGGTCCGCCTATTTTTTAAAATTTATTCGTTGTCATCGCAGATTGGTCCAGTTGGTGCAATCTTGGGCTCAGTCGGAAGCTCTATTTTTTAAACAGTTTTAGAGGAAATATAATTTTGTTTTCGCATGGAGTTAGCTTTTTCCACATTATCAGCGATCAAAAATTTCACCCCTCCAACTGTGGTCACTATAAGTACCATTAATTTCATTAAAATTTTAAAAATTTGAGCTTTCGAATGAGTCTAATATCGCACCAATTAAACCAATCTGAAATTAGAACGAAGAAATTTCTAAAAAAATAGGGGACCCACCTAAAGGGGGGGCTCCTGAAAATTTTTAAAATGTGTGCCATAAAAATCTCTCAGGTCTCAGCTTTCGAATGCACCCTTGTTAAAAACAATCAAATATCCTTGTGCTTCGATCTTTTACAATAAACGGCTTTTTCAAACAGATACTTGAGTATTCTTTCACTNATTACTCCAAAAGTATTTTTTGAGTACTATTCAAATAATAGTATTTTTAAGTATTGGCAAATAATACCATAGTATTGTATTATATTATTTGACAATACCAACACAAGGAATTGTATTGGTATAGCATTATTTGAATTTTTGGCCAAAAGAGTTGTATCGGTAAAGTATTATTTGAGTTTTTTGTCAAAAGAATTGTAATGGTATAGTATTATGTCGAAAATTTGGTATTAAGACAACACTGTCTGGGAGAAATACTTTAATTACCCTGTATTGTCGGCAATCGCTACCATTGTGATACTAGAACAATTCTTTATAACTTGGTCAAATGCTTACAGGATACGATATTTTAGCGCATTACTTAGGTAACTTAACCTTTTCAGCCACATTTTCTCTCTAATTACTTATTATATTTGTGAAAACTGGTTGTTTTACAATTTACGCCATGCAGAATATGAATATGGTGTTATAAATGCAAATAATGAAAAGTGAAAATTAGAAAAAACATAAAACATAAAATCATATTTTTCAGCTAGTAATAAGCCTCTGTTATCCTGCCGGTGCCTAGAAGACATATTCATTATCTCTCCCTTCGTTTTTGATGTTGGTTTGCCAGCGTGGGACCATGTGGCACACAGCCGCATGAAGCATCTTAGTAAAAATGGTGTTAACGCACTGGTAGGTGTTATCTTTTTGACTCATGAGCGCTACAGGGTAAAATTATATACAGGGTGTTTCAATTTTTTCGTCCCCTTTTCTTTTGGAATAATTTTTGAAAGAGTTATCCGATTTGCTTATTTCTTTTTTTTCTGTTTGCAAGAAACTAAGAATTTGTTTGATATCATGTTCGGCTCAAATGGAAAAATGTGAAGGGAATTACAAGCGTTTTAAGTGAGGTACCCCTTTATCCGAATAACAATTTGTCCCAACGAAATGCAATGATTGGTTTTTTGAATTACTTAACCCGAAGTAATCCAAATGATCTAAAGCCTGATATTAATAATCTGCAAATGTTGAGGTTCCGTTTGAAAGAAGATTTACTGAATTCAGTTATGACGTTGTCACGGTATGGCCATGCAAAGATAAGGTCTTATTTTTCTAGTGATTTACCAAACACCTTGCGCGCCGCAGGAAATCTGCGTAAAAAATTAAACTTTATTTTTGCACGGCCATATCATGAGGAAATCATAACCGAATTCAGTACTTCTTTTCTCAAACGAAACCCCACCATCTGTAGATAACTTATGCCAAGTTTGAGCTCAGCTGGATCATTCTAGGGTAAGATATTCGGAAACCAAGTTTTATTGTTACTCTATATTGACTATTCGGACGCTCGAGTCAGGATAAGAATTAAAAAGCGCCCTGTCTGGACTCCAAACGCGCCCTATGTTTTTTTGGTCTCCGAACGCGCCCTATATTTGACCATAGTCTTCAAACGCGCCCTATGTTTCAGTCATCGAAAAGCACTTCCCATAGGAAAAGTGGAGTGTTAATTAAATTAGACCAGAATACGTTGTGCCCCCTAAGTTGATCAATTCTACTCTACTCCGCAATTGCGAATAACTT
>NIUQ01004843.1:0-12451 GCA_002796945.1 Plectus sambesii
GAAGGAAGGCGCGCTGATATATAACTGAGAGACTGATGACTGAAGCCTGACGATGCCCTGACGCCTTTTTAGAAACGCTGCGGTCGACCCAACTGCAGAACTGGGGATGGATGAGACGAGACGATGTCGCGCTCTGGATAAAGAGACAGGCGCCGCTCTCGGTGCTCTGAGTAGAAAGATGGTCGACGCGCTTGTCAGCCCTCTAGCAAGATGGGGACGGATTTCAAAGTCAAAGTCGAGTTGGGATGTTTGGAAGAGGACGCTTGGTCCTGCGCGGGTCGACCGAGGCCATCCCAAACTCCCGACGGTATACTGTATGTGGTATACTGTTTGTGATATACGGTAGGCGCGTTGATTGCCGCGCCGTCCAGCGATGGAAAGGCTGAGGAGACGATGGGGTGACTCGAGGCGCTCGACGATCGGCGACCAATGAAGAGATGGTCCCATCGTCGCCAATCAGCGGCAGAAGCAACAGCATGATGTCATCGCAGCTGACGTCTTACCTCGAGTAGCGTCGTCCACCGCCGCCGCGGCCGCCCCGAAATCCGCCCCCGTCCTGGTTGCGTCGTCGTCCGTGCGACAGTTCCACACGCGCCCGCACGCCGCAGATGCGCCTGAAATATTGAAGCAACTGCTTATGATCGCGAAACAGATTGTACAGTAGAAACGCTTATACAGTAGAATTTGTTTATACTGATTTCGCTAACATAGATAATTTTGGGCAGGACTACAAGTACCGGTATAAACGAATTTCATTTAAGCTTCATCGCTTATAACGGCCACGTTTGGCTAGCTTCTACTTCTCAATGTCCTATGCATTGTACAGGGCAATAATTGACAAGCGCCTAACAGCAGTACGCCGAAATGTATCATCGCAATGCAAAAACATAGGGGCAACTAAGCAGGGCAAGGAGAACATGCCCATATGTTTAGCATTGCGATGATACATTTCGGCCTACTGCTGTTAGGCGCTTGTCAATAATCGTTGACAACGGTAAATCGCTTATAGCAGACAAAATCTGTCAGTCCACCTTTACCGATTTACACGTTTTTCACAGAATAGTCGAAATTTGTAAGCCAGTCACTGAAATTCGCAGGGAAGACCGTAACACAATTAGCATCGAAAAATAAATTGAGCACATTCGCCGTGGCACTCGCGCAATTCATTTTTATCACAGCGAAACTTCATTTTTTATTACTGATTGTGAAATGACGATGAGAACTTACGTTCCGTCAAGGGCGCGGACAGCGTCCTCGGCGTCGCGATTGTCCTCGTACTCAACGAACGCGAAGCCCGGAGGCCGACGCGCCACCCACACCTTCCTGATTCGGCCGTAGCGATGGAATGCGTCTTCCACCTGAAAATTTCTTTTTCTTTCGCTTTTTCAATCAATAGAGTTAATTTTTCACCAAATTTTTTGTAAAGGAACAATTTTCAACTGTCTTATGACCAAAGTTGACTGTTTAATCAGCGATTTGAATCTATTAAATGCACTCAAAACTCAATGTTTTTAGAGCTGAGTTTATAAGCAGATGTAGAGTGAACTGGATATAAGGATATGAAAGGAAATTAAAAACGTCTCATATTTTACGTTTCCCAGCTAATCTAGCAGAAAAAGGAGAGTCAAAAAACTTATTTCGTAAATACTGTTTCAGTCCAGTGAGGAACGCATAAAGCGCAGAATTACTGATAAACAGGAATAAAATTGATCGTAAAATTCACCAGCATAAACGCAGTAACAGCAATATCGGCTGATTTGTAGTCAAAAAATGTTAATTAAAATAATTTGTAAGGTGCAAAGATGAATAGTTCGACGGTCAAATAGGTAACAAACCTCTTGGGAAGTGGCATCAGCCGGCAGTCCACCGATGTAAACTTTACAGTCCAGAAAATCGCCACGATGAGACGACATTTTGCTTTACTTGAGCTTCTTTCACTATTCACCAGAGTTGAACGGATACAAAAACGCCAAAGCTGACGATAATAGACAGGCGCGAGAAACACGGCAACGCCGCCGCAAAAATGCACCTGTTGACGGGTGTGAAGGGCGCCAAGCACAAGACACGCCTCCATCACATCATCATCAACATCATCGTTGCGGGACCATTTGAATTCAACTCGAGCAGTATCAACGAGTAACAGCGTTATAATTGGCTCACGGTGCCCCAGGTTTGTACTAGCGTGTGATATTTTGTCTAATACTCAGTCAAGGGTGTTTTTTAAGTTTTAAATTTTTTCTCTTAATTTAAATAAAAATCCGCGCCTGGTAGGACTTAGAACTTTTCACGCCCGTTTTAATGATACCCTGATGATAATTTAATACTACCTAGCTTTCGCCCCAGCTCTACCACCAGTTTCTGTATGGAGGCCCTATTTTTACATTTTTGCTTTTTCGATTTAATTCGAGTTCTAATTCAGCAAATGCTATGACACGCAATATTAAATTTGGAATCTAACGCTATTTTTACTTTACATTGACGTCTATTTATAGCTGAGCATTTTGAACCACTAGTAAATTCACTGCTTTTAACCGTCTGAGGCACCGTGGGCTTACAGTCTTGATCTCAGTAGCGTACCGTTTATGTTTTGAGTTGCGAGGAATAAAGGTGATGAAGGTACAGAAATAAATGAACAAAAGTGCAGAAACCATCTATCGGAGAAACAAGCTGTCGGTTAGAAGATAATACTGGTCGCTACGTGTACTTGCAGCCGCCAAAGAGAGTGAGTAGTGTTAATTACTGCGACGAGCTGCTCGATCTTGAACATTCAAATTTCTGTTAATGAAAACTATAATATTGGTTATACTCTTTGAACTAAACATCCGTCATACTCTGTGCTCATAACCAATATTGTGTCTTATAACCTTATCCTGTCTTACCTAATCTTATATCTTATCCTAGTACAACGATTCAAATTGACTACTGCAATATACAATAATACTGTAATACTGCAATACTGCACTGACGACCATCCGCGCGACAATAATCAGTTGTCTTTTCGCTATCGCATAATCTGACAAATTCGACGAGATCAACAACGTATTGAACCATGTTTTATCAGTCAAACGACGATTCGCGAAACTTTACAACGGCCGATCTGTCCTGAATTTCATCGGGAAAAAATGATATTGCCGCGAAAGGTGTCGGTCTCTCGGAGCGATACATCATCAGCATCGGTGGTTCAGTGGTAGAATGCTCGCCTGCCACGCGGGCGGCCCGGGTTCGATTCCCGGCCGATGCAATTCTTTTTATAAATCTTAGCTTTGTAAACGGTTTTTGCTAACCAAATATGATGGAATTAATTTATTCATACTTGACGGTCCGGCCAACATCCATTCATCAGTATTTAAGCTTTTATATCACTTTGACTGAAGGATTTTCTTTAAAATGCAGATTAATTGAGTTTTCAAAGTTTTGAGATAGCGTTTTTGTCGGATAATAGTAACGGTATGGTATGTGATTATGTTAACGAACTGCAGCAAAATAGTAATGGAATCAGGGTCTTCTAAACACAATTGAACTAAAAAGAGTTGCATCGGCCGGGAATCGAACCCGGGCCGCCCGCGTGGCAGGCGAGCATTCTACCACTGAACCACCGATGCTGACGAGACTATGGATCAGGCACCAATAGATTTCTCCGCATTATCATGTTTTTTCCTCGAAATTAAGGGCATTAAGAACAATTCGCCATCTTTTAAGTTCAAGTTTACCTATATCTGTTCAGCGGTTCGCGAAATGCGACTTGCGCCCTGTTCTAAAATCAGTATGCTAAGAGAAAGGTAATTAGGAAGGCCATGCAGTACCGCGAGAACCTGATTAATTTTGGTTGATTGATCAAAAATTGATTGTGAATGATGATACTGGAATATCAAAATCTTATCTATTCCAATAAGCTATAGTGCTGCTACCAAAGCTCTTAACTGAGGATGAAAATTTTATTCCATGGGTTTTGATTAAAGAATTAGAGTGCTCTAAGTTTCACGACAATTCATATTCATTCATGTTCCCCTTTAACATTCAATCGGTGTTCACTTCTGGTGAGGATCACTGAATACACTCAAAAGAGGTCCTTACCATTTTTGGGTGCAAGAGATTTCCGCCCACATACTGGTTCAATCTCCCCGCCCCTGCCAAAGGTGCTCATACTTTAAGATCATATCTATTTGTCGCGACGCGAGCAACTGACAGTTAGTAATGGATGGTTGCGCGGATGCTTTAACGCTTTTTATCCCCACGCCGCCAGGCGGCGCATCAGTAATGATGCTAAAAGGCGGTGACGCAATACCAGCTGACCGCACTCCGCGAACCACTGTTGTACGAATCTTAGTCCGCTATCTTTAAACTCAGTGAAACTCACGTGCTGAGGAGCGACTGTATAAAAGGGGCTCACTCACAGTTTAAAGGACTCGCTTGTTATAGCTTCGGGGGAGAAAGTCGGCTCACCCAAGCTGTCTCACTCACTATGAACCACCGTATTATGTAGTTGTTTCTGTTACATCAGTACCTGAGAGAATAAAGCTAAAAGAACGGAGACAACTACAAACACGTGACCTTTTCGTCACGACACTATTTCGTTTCTAACCGATTTCATGCTGCAGCTTATCAAGTCGTAATCACTTTGCACAATCTTTATCCAACATCCGACTGCAGTAAAGACCGCATTTGTTCCGCTATCAAACATGGGACGATGAATGTACGTGTTTGAAGACAGTTTTATTCATTTCCCTCCACGTCAGTGCGCGCACTTTATGGTGGGATGTAAAAGTCAATAAATGATCAATCACCTTCGCAGGCTATAATCCGATTCTTGGCTCGGCATTTGCACATGATCAAGCGGTACTTGGCTGATTCTAGTCGTGGCTCATTGCATCTTGCGGTTCTCTTGGCTGGAAAGAAATGGCAGACAACTATGACAACGAAGAAATGCTCAAAGAAGGTAAAGAGGAGCAGCACGGTGATGTCAAGATCGATAAAGGCAATGAAGAAAGTGATTTGTTAATGCTCGTGGAGCGTATAGAGCAGCGCGATTCCACCAGTAACGAGCATTTGGTGCTCGCATTTTCTGCACTTTTTGGCGCTTACATAGCATTTAGCAGCGATGCAAAACTAGTTTGCAATCTGATAACTATCGGCTATCCAGCTTACGAATCAATCAAGGCTCTGATTACAAAGCGCGAGCCAGACGACGTCCAGTGGTTGATATACTGGGCCGTGGTCGCTTTTCTTGCTCCCTTTGATTTGCTCAGCGAAATTCTGCCGACTGCATTCCCTTATTACTGGTTACTGAAGTACGTTTTCCTGCTTTTCCTTTGCTTGCCTCAGACAAAGAGCGCCTTAGCGATATATAACGTTATTTTTGGCACTAAATTATCAATTGACAAATGCAGTAAAGGAAAGGACGACCGAAATTCGCAAGAATTGGAAGCTATTGATTCTGAATGGTCAACTACAGCCGACCGCTCTACGAATGCCACAACCATGTCGATGGGAGATGCCACCAAATCAAATGAATCGGTCGGCGTGCCAGTACCCACACCAAGAAATAGACAGACCGCCAAATAGTTTTGAATATTTCTCATGTGATCGCACAGGTGGCTAAGTCGCAACAGAAATAATGCGCTCGCTTCGACGTTTTGAATCACATGGCTACCATTCATAGCGATCGACTTGAAATCTTTCTTAGTGTTATAGTAGAGCATGCACACATGCTGATATTTCCTCGCTACCCAAGTTCTACGTTAGCAACACTGAACATAGAAGCCTTTGAGTCAAAAAAGCAATCATTTTCCTCTCTCCGTGCACGCCACCAACTCATATGGCTTGCCATTGGTACAGCAGTTATCAATTGTCCCAATATTTTCCGTTTCGATAGGTTAATTCTTTCGAATTTCGCGCGCGATTTTCATGCTAATACTTCATCAAAAAGGAATGAATAAATTTTGAAGGAAAGGAGCTTTTGAACATCGTTTCGGAAAGTTTCGGACCATGTATACAATGTGAACGAGCATAGAGAACGGAATAATTGAGCTCGAGGTTTAGTTTCTTAAGTACAGAACAGCTTTATTTTTTTATTTGCGTCAACTGGTGAATGTCCGGGGATATTCACCCTCTGCTAAGACTGTATCCTGATTTTATTCAATAATTATCTGAAAAGGAAATATGGTATCTATGCCAACTGTTCTTGCTGTGCACCTGTGATAAAAGTTTTTCGTTTGCATTAAACAATTATTGGATATGTTCTCGATGCGTATAAAAATCATTTTCTTGTGCTTTTTACTCTGTTATTTTGTCATTGTCCGTCGCATAGCAATGAACAGCTTGGAATTATTCAACTTATTCGAGACTTTTGTTGAGAGCCTGAGATACAAGGTAGTATGGTGTATTATATGCGGGGCTCTGCTCGAGACCACTTTGAAGAACATGTAACAATAAACCATTGTACAACATTTCGAATTATATGAAATTACGACATCAACCTGTAGTCAATCACCGATTAAATCACCAGTCTGTGAAAATTCACCCTTGAAATGAACCATCATTGAACGACGCAAGCCTCGTGGGAAGCATAGGATGACGGCTTACGTGGGCTTGTTCCAGCCCAATATGCCGCTGTGATTCATATATTTGTCTCGTAAGGCCATCCCAGTCGCAAATATTTAACAGATCCATGCAAAGCATGCCATCGCAGCACAGCAGATTTATTTTCTGAAATTATAATTTTGCAGTAGGTCTCATACGAAGCTCTCAAACTGTTTACATAAATCATATTTTTTCAATATTTTTCAATTAAAATTTTGCTGATTTGCTTTCGTAAAACTTCGGTTTAAAGATTGTGGCAGAATATTATTATTCATATTGAAAATATTGTTACGTTTTCAAAGATACATAGAGGTGGCGGCAGTGCTCACTCTGGGCCCTATTTCACTAAAGCTCAGATTCGGATATCTGTGATAAGTTGGCTGAGTAGCACACTTGAGCCGTGTGTGACGTTGTTCCTAAGAAATGACGCTCAGCCAACTTATCACAGATATCCGAATCTGAGCATTAGTGAAATAGGGCCCAGGGCACGTTCTGAACATCGCCTTTTGGAATCGAGAAACATTATTGAAGGCAGCAATGGTTACTTACTAAAAATTACAATAGTACAAAGCTTACGGTCATGGTTGCAATAAGTAGCATTATTTGTGCAACTCGGCATGCGGCTTCGCTCTCCGCCGTCTGGTCGTTCAAGACCTTGGCGAAACGAGTTCGACAGTACTCAAATAGAATCCCCGTATATTTTTCAGACGTTTTTCGCAAATACGCTTTTGTGACATCGTTTAGGTCGGACACATCTGCAAGTAAAAATAATTAATTACTAAAATCATTTCAAAATTATAGTAAAGCTTAATAGTCTGAAGTGGATACAACACAGCTGTCTTCATTTTATCTACTCCTTACAATAGATAATTNTTAATTACTAAAATCATTTCAAAATTATAGTAAAGCTTAATAGTCTGAAGTGGATACAACACAGCTGTCTTCATTTTATCTACTCCTTACAATAGATTTTTTACGTGTACTGGTGCAAGAGTGGTTTCGGGATAGAACTTTTGCAAAGAGCATATAATTTTTGAAGATGAAATGTAGCTTAACAGTACGAAATAACTTCATTGAGAGTAAGTACAAAATCTTATCAAAACTGCTCTCTTTTCCCCTATGTTTTGCACTGATGCAGGAAGATGTATGGCTTTTTTTCGAGTAACTGTCAACACTATTGAGTAATCTACTAGTTACATGACTGTCTATACAAATGCATATGACAAGTCTGAGAAAAAGTTTAGTTATTAAGAGCGTTCTCCAAATATTCGATTAGCTGAAGTTAGATACAGCAAACTGAAAAAACTATAACACTACTTGCCCGGAGTGAAAAGGACGAGAGCTTGCACAATGCAAAGTTCAGTTTCGTCGAAGTTCATTTCTTTCAACGGTGCGAGCAGGTTTTGGCGAAATAATCGATTTGCTCCTCTGCAAATGAAGCATTTATTTGGTTTAAGCAGACTTTCAATTGCGTGTAAAGTCCGCGTTACAACGCGCAGCCGGTCAACGAGCGCGCCACCAAGTATAAAAAAGAAAACAGAATCATAAACCGTGATTCACGGAAGCGGCCGTTTGGATATAACTTTAAACGAGCAACGTCAATCGTCGTCTATCATACTAGCAAATGATGCGCTTTTTATTCGTGTTCGCGCATTTTCAGTAAATTGCGATAAAAGTTGGCGCAGAATTAGCAAAATGAACGTGATATTTTCCTCGGTTAACGGCTTTGATGCAAACTCTACCATCGAAAGATGCACCAAACGTTTCTGTTTGTAACGCATGACAATACTACATCGAGGTGAGCTATTTTCCATTGGAGTGGAAAATTTTGCTACCTGTCTGCCCTTCTCACAAGTTTTGGTATATTCCCCTTGGATAGGAATAAATGGGATTTGATGGTAAATGTAGAAGATTTGGCAGTAGTGGGCATTCTCGAGGGATAAAAATTGAAAGATGCATTCCATTGCTTGTTTTTTGAGTATAAAACAAGGTCATCGAATTTCCAAAGTTTCTCTCAATTCAATCTTTCCCCAGGTTCACTTTATTAGCTTCTTAACAACTTCAAGCAATTTCATAAACAATTCAACCTCCCCTCTCCATCATACATGCACATAAATTCCATTTTTCTTACTTTATATCTGGTAAAATTTGCAGTTTCGGGTCAGCCGGAAAATATGATCCATTCAAAAAGCACATCCCTTCGCAGCCAGTGATAATTGCGTTCCACGCTTGGAAAAACCAAGCAAATTCGGTGATTCGTCGTTTGGCTATTGTATACTAAAGTGCAAATAAAGTAAGCGTGCATAAAGCAACTACAAGCATCTTAACTGAGCAATCTTTATGTCAAGAAAATAATACTTGTTTGGTAACGACTACCGGTTTCATAATATGATAGCTTCTGATGAAAAAGTTACATATTCTTTTCCCTGTTCGAAAGCAATACGGCTCACCTATATTTTAGATCGTAATAATTGTTTTCAAATGTTACAGCCAAGTGTTCGAAGCATATTGTTCATTTTTCAAAATATCAGCCAGAACTTATTCCACCTATCTTGTACTTAAAGGAAGGCAGAAACGCTAATGCGTTTTCAAGAAAAATGCACCAACCTGAACGTCCTCAGGCAGCTGCTGGTACTCCGGTATCGCGTTGATCCAGTCTACGGAAAGCACAAATTGCCTTCGACATTCGTCAAGAATATCCTCCTCTGTGGCAATTCGTTCGGCCGTAAGGCGGATCTAGACAATTCATTGCCTTAGCAATTGTACGCATGTGTGTATTACGGATGTAATAGGGATCTTTTTGCTGACTTCCATGGGCGCACTAACTCAATTTTGGTCGTCAGCGAATATGCTATAAAGTGATCATGTTATAAGATCGAATGAATACGCACGAGTGAGGCGACAAGAGAATCGATCAGATTTCAGTTATTAAAATTAGACTTTGGGTAAAGTATAATTGCACACTGCTTCGGTTGACTTGCGCCCGCTGTCTACAGGATAGCGAGAAAGGGAAAGCGTCGCTCCTCCGTAGGACAAAAACACCTAGCTAATCTTATATCGCGTACTATAGTTGAATTCACCGTCATGCTAAAGCATATACGTTGAGTAAAAGCACATTAGCTGACAGTTCAGCCAATCTGCGGTTATGTCGCAGGCAACGCGTCAGTAAAGAAAATTCTGTGGTGAGAAATTGCTGAATAACTCCTACCTCTTTCCTCCTGGTTACTAACGATGGATGTCGAAGTGCGATATGAAATGGAATATCTTTGCCGCCCGTAAAACTCTCCGGTGGGTCGACTCTGGACACAACTCGTCGGTAGATCTGAACCAGAAGCGCCGCTTGGTCGAGCTGTTCGGGCAGCGGCGAAAGACTATGGGCCGCTTCCTGCATGATCAAGCCACCGCCCCGCTCAATGTATGCCGCTTCCGTCTGTTGCGAGCACTCAGACGTTGACGCTTTTAACAGCTTTGAGCCAGGTTTGTCGCTGCGGTCTTCGATTTTCATATTCACTGAAGCGCCGTCTCGCTCGTACTGCACGGCTAAAACATATTGCACTGTAAGCACCTTATGCAATTTCTTCATGAAACACCACAAAGGCACATTACACCGCTCTCCTACAAGAAATTCATCGATGCATAGCAATCAACTGGATCGTAAAGAATGACTTTATCAGGAAAAATCAGCCTTGATCAGACGTACGAAAATCAAATTAAGCATTACTTTTTGTTGATTGTTAAAGAGAGTTGTTGTTGGTAATATTTCGAATAGGTATCAGTTTACATAGTGTCTTAACCCAAAAATACAAAAGTAAAGGTGCTGTTAGGTTTCAAATCAAATTTATATTACCGAAACCTAAAAATTGCGCTCCCCAGTGTAGGTTACGCGAGAAATCGGCGCGTCGGAAAATGAACAGGAGATCAATGATTTTTATAATTAGCACAGTGCCTGAACACAAAGTTAAAAACAATGACGTCTATGTTCGCTTTGAGAAATAGGATATTAACACAAAATAATATGAATAGAGAAAATGACTCCTGATTACTCCTGACTACTCCTGATTGTATCAAAAGTACACTTTTTTAAGCTTTTTAAAGATCACTCATGTCTGCTCGCTATTTCTTTGAAATGTGATCATTGACTGACGCGGATGACGCATTGGATTATTGCTCTTTAACGTAAGATATTGTCCAGTTTTGCGTGAAAATTAATTGAAGCGAATGTTATTGCTTATTTTTTACGAGACTGAATAACATCCAACCTTTTGGATTCATGCCAACAGCGAGACACGTCTTCAACCTGCAGGAGCGACATTTGTTGCGCTGCTCTGAAATAGGGAACAGTTTCTCATAAAAGCTAGAGCTGCAGCGATTACACACGAATTGCATCTGAATTAGCACGGCCTACATCGAAAGTAACTGGAATTTCGACATTCAATTTCTTGATAAAGAAGTGATAAATTTAGCCAAATATATATTTCTATTATTGGAGTCAATTTGTCCGCCATTCTTAGAGAATGAGGGCAAAAATTGTAGGCTATAGCGTTGCCATTCCCACCATCCTCTCCACATACTTATATCTTTGCAAAGGCGACGCTGAATATGGGGAGAGCTAACCTTTAACTATTTTACAGTCGTCACGATGTCGGCAGATATATTTTCGATTGTTCCAAACCTGAAAGGCTCAGTTATTATCGGATAAGGCAGTTAGCGATAACTTACTGATCTACGAAAAAATCCTTTGCATCCATTGCACGCAAAGACGCCGTAATGCCGACTTTCTGCTCGATCGCCGCAGATCTTGCAAACAGGTGGCGGCTGCGTAGAATCTTTGCGTTTTTTGCTTGGACGTTTTGCTACTTCGGCGCTGAAATATGCCAACGCTTTTTTCGACACACACCAGCTTTAAACGGAAACTTTGAACACCTCTAACTGAAAGGAGGGCATGAAAAATTGTTTTCAGCAACCTATAACAAGCTGGCTGCGAATTTTATCTGCATATATTGTAATTAGCTTGTAACTAAGCAACTTATTATTATCGGTTGCTGAAATACAATACATGGTACATTCCTTTCAGCCAGAGGTGATCAGAGTCTGAAGACGATATAGCGTAATCAAAGTTAACCATTCTGATAATTGCATGATAATTTGAAAAATTTAGCCGATAATTTCGCTTTTTTCCGTGCAGTCCTTTGTTAATTGAAAAGAGTCGTTATTTTTCTGCACGACATCTTTTCCGACATCTTTGCTTCGTTGCGTTTCAACAGCTTGTCTATCGCTACTTTATAATTTAAAAACTGTTTAAAAGCAGCAGAATAAGCTGTGGGAATTTATGCCTACCTCTAATGATAAAAAAAATAGAAAAACTTTGTACGAATCGTAACAAAAAGTGGCAACATACCGCGGCGAATCGACGAATCTGCTCATTTCCGACATGGAAATGGGGCTGAACATTGCAGTGACACGATGTAAACGCGAGAAAGAGACACAATGTGGCAGGCGTCGAAATCGACGCACTCGCCAACCAACCGGACGAGCGACGCTGTAACCGTGTGCGTGCGCGCAGCAGCCAGGGGAGTCCGCGCAGGCAGAATTGAATTTTCTGTCGCCACCGGACGAGGACGGCAGAGAGCGATGCGATGCGACGAACTGCAGCTGACGGCTGTCGGACGCCCGCGCTCAGCTCAATACAACGACTGCCGACTCACTTGTTGCTTAGCAACGCTGTCGTTCATTCAGCAACTGCTTAGAAACAACCGCCTTCTGGTATGCCAGCTCACCGCAAATGCGCATGGATTATGATTGCGGAGTCACAGACATTGGATTATTGCACGCCTATATAGTTCCTTTCAAATAATAATCGTAAAAAAGGCGT
>NIUQ01004844.1:0-12504 GCA_002796945.1 Plectus sambesii
GCTTGAGGCCGTTGTCATCGTTATTCGGCGAAGAGACGTACGTCGCCGTAGACTGAGCTTTGACGGGCGCCGTCTCCCGCTTTCTGCAAGCAATGCCAATTGCAGCACTATCGATCGTTTGAGACTCACGGGCGCCACTCACTTCTTTCCCTTTGGCGACAGAAGGAACCCCTTGCGGAAACCGTGCAACGTTGGCTCTGTGGTCATCGGCGCTGCAATTAGCGCTCCCATTTATCAAAGAAAATATTTTCCAAACGACATTGTTCCATCAACGCCTCAATGCCTTCATTAACGCTATGCGCCCGCAAACATAACG
The DNA here is from genome assembly GCA_002796945.1 of Plectus sambesii. Classification (NCBI taxonomy): domain Eukaryota; kingdom Metazoa; phylum Nematoda; class Chromadorea; order Plectida; family Plectidae; genus Plectus; species Plectus sambesii. Next base: position 317 of record NIUQ01004844.1, read on the forward strand.
CCCTTCGATGTTTACACTGCATGAAATCGCAGCCAAAATCTAATATGTGATCCATCAATGTCAGATGATCGCAAGCGATAAGCATACATCAAACAGAATGGAGCGAGACATTACAACGCCTTACCACCAATCAAGGAGAAATATTTATGATATAATAATAGATTAATATTCTTCAGGTAACAATGTTCTAAATTGAACTATATTCAATGAATACTATTTTGATTCAAATTCTCAACTTTGATAGCTCTCAAAGAGAGCAGCACGTGATTTCAGCCTAAACTGATCGAAAGATGATTGTGTCCGCAGGGAAAATCGTAGACAACACGCAAAAGCAGCAGCAGCAGCTTAGGATAAATATAAACAGATGTGAAAAACGTAGCCATACCAAGCGGAGCGGGTGGACCGCAGCCGACAGAATCGTCCTCTTTGCGAAATTGCACCTTGAATAAACATGCATTAATAACTCAAGGTCAAGTTGCAACAGATGGCACGCACATTGTCCTCTACGCATTCTTCACATTCGCATTTCTCGTCATCAGAATAGGTCTGCCAGCCAGATTCAGACTCGTTAGAGGAGACCGTATCATCGAAGAGCCCGACGTCTCCTGGAGTACCGTCGTTGACTGAAGTCGACGTCGCCTTGTTCGACGACGCCATTCAAATGGACGATTATTTGGTGCAAATATCACTTTTGTTTGAACAACAATCGGCAATTGTAAAACTGAAAGATAAAGTCAGAATTCAAACAAGGCATGATTGAGTAATCTGCATACCTGGTTGGCGAGTCGCGTCAGCCTAAATTTTTCACCGATTTTTGTAGCTAAGTAACTGAAAGCAGATTGCGCCGTTAGAGCATGAGCGCCATTAATTACGCAATAGAAACAATCGAATGCGGTTGATCTGGTGATACTGTATTGATATCTGCTTGAGACTAGTTTTTTCCGAGTCAATAATAGTAAAAAAAGCTTCACCGTACAACTTACACGCAATGGGATGAGGTCACCGTTGGTGATCATTCTCCCGAGTGGGAATAATGGTTCCTAAGGGAACTAAAGAAAATTCGCCGGTATGGGTCCCAGATTTCAATATTTTGGGGGTCATTGCAGTGATTTTTATCGTCCATGTGCATCAGTATATTGCATTGGCATTGTGATTAAGGGCTAATCAGTAGTTTTGTTGCATACCTTCAAAATTAGTTAACTCGATGGATCCTAACTACAAAGTTCAAGCAAAGATCAACAACGAGCGCGTAGTGATAATTGTCGTTTAAAGTCGTTCGAATTTCCCTGCAGTATAACCCTTTGAAGCAGGCGGCGTGCGCTTTCTATAGTACGGTAGTCATTCGATTACATGTACCATTTGCAGAATTTCAATTTGCTTTCGCTGAAGCGAGCTAACTGATGTTAGCTTTGCTTTTTTGTTTTAGTTGTCGGCTACCACATATTGAGCTTTTTAAATATGACGCCTATCAATGGCGGGCACTGTATGACGCCAAAAGAATTGTGTGAAAATGACGACTTAGCGACCAGTATTGTTGTCGACCCCTTCCTCCGCTTTCGCACCCACAAAATGAACCTGCAGTAAGTGCTTCTTGCCGCAATGGTAGCAATCTATTCACAATGTTTTCTTCATCTAGCTATCGCAAGCCGTCACGTCAGGACGAAAAAGACTTCAGGATTGCAATCCATGACTTCATCAAAGACCAAGACACTGCCAAGGTCGTCAAGCGTCTAATGAGCTCCGATTTGGTTGTTCGATTTCTTTCAAAACGGACTAGCAAACAACGGCAGAACTTTCATGAACATGTAACCGTCGCTTTACAATTCAAACTTGCTTTATGACAATGTTTCTTTGTTTAGTTGATGCGCTTCTTACAAATATTCAACAAAGCCGCTGGTTTCACTATTCAATCGTGCAACCGATATCGCGCGGAAAACCGTCTGGGAGCGATGCTAATCGCCACCAAGCACTGGTTTGTATCCTTACTCTGCTTGAATATGTTTAATGGATAAATTTCAGGCGGAAAAACGAGAAAATTGCGCTGTTAGTAGGCGTGATTGGAGAGCTGACAGCGGAGGAGGAGGCGAAAATATTGAAAAAAGTGATATTTTAATAGTCGTTTATTGGCGAAAATGATGTCATCGAGTGATTTTTTAGGACGTTAATGACTTTTCGGTCATGTTCAGCATGCGCAAACAGTGCGCGCAGTTGTGGTTGGGACCCGGCGCTTACATCAACCACGACTGTCGGCCCAATTGCAAGTTTGTTCCCAACGGACCAACTGCAGTCATTCAGGCATGCCATTCTTAAAATTACAAAAATTCATTGTAGGGGGAAGTGTGGTTATCTTTAGATAATGAGAATGTGCTATAATTTGTTTTTAATTGCGCATGTTAAGNGTGTTCCAAGCTCGGGGTCCGGTTTGTAGACGACCTTGGCATTATTTCCGTGTGTACGCTTGATATGCAAGTTGATGAAGATCTCCTTTCGATTGTCATACCCGCACACGCTGCATTTGTACGGTCGGTATTGCAAGTGCGACTCGATGTGCATGTACCTAAAAGAATTAATTGGTAACGGAGGCGGTCGAGACGGCCCGAAAACTGGCCGGGGTGGACTGACCGATTTCGCGAACAGACCCACTCTTTGCACAGAATGCATTGGATATTAGGATAGTAGGCCGCGTCGTTGTGCCGCGACAGTTTTGGTGCGGTCAGGTCCTTCGCTTGGCCGGCCGACGAGCCGCCCCCCACACCTGTCGACGTCTGGTTGTCTCCGCCGTTGCTGCTCGCCGAAGACAGCTTCCGAGACAGCTGATTCACTGCAACCGATCATCGATCAATCGATCATTCGCATCGCCGCGCAGACACTCTCACACGCACACAAAGGACTCCGTGATGGCGCCGGAGAATCGTCATTGTCTCCTCCTCGTTGCATTAGCGATAAGATGAGCTGGTCAGTGAGAGCGCTGGGCGACCAAGCGCCTCCGGCCATTTCACCAGCGTCGTTCGCACCATCCACCTTGGCGCGCTTTTGTCTGGCGACAGGCGCGACTTCTGTACAAAGAGAGACGGTGTCAGCACGCTGTCAGCAAGAGCGCCGAAGGCTCGTGAGAAAAGACCAACCGTATGTCGTCGAGGAGACTTCATTGTCGTCGTCGACGGCGTCCGCGCCATTCAGCTGCTCGAATTTCCGTCTGTGCCACTCTTCGAACGCCGCACGCTTTTTCGCCTTGAGGTTCTTGGCGGCTTTGGGGGGAGAGGTCGTCGTCGCCACCGCCGCCGCCGCAACCACAGTCGTGTTGAGCGCCGTCAGTAGCGCCGAAGAGGATCCGACTAGAAGACGCGCCGTCGCTGGCTCAACGCCCTCCGACGAGCAAGTGGCGAGCAGAGCGCGGACGCTCTTGAAGGAGTCCATGGGGCACAGGGCGGCGCATCAACCGACTCCAACCGATCCACGTCGGCGTTCGATGGGGCGCAAGAAAGGGTGGGCGCAGACAGAACGCTGCTTAGTGACCGAATAGGGAGATGACGAGACGGTCTACGTCGATCGATCGGTCCGAGTGACACTTTTCGCGATCGGCGTTGACCCAGGGCGCCATATAGCTCCGACCTTACACGCGTGTCCTACAGACGACGCGCCAGACCCGTGTGCGCGAGAGGACAAACGAACGAGGAGAAATGTGCCAAAGGTGACCGGAGCGACCAAAAATAGGTCAGCCCCGATCGGCGGACCGGCCGGGCCGTTACCGTAGGGGGACGGCGGCGGCGTATCCCCACCACATTGACCTCTATTTTCTGATCTGGGCGGCCGCGCGTCCGTTTGCCACCCGACAGCGCCGACCTATAAAACGATCCTCACCGATAGACGGTGTGGTGTTGATTATCTGCCGCCGGCACCAAATTCGGTCCCATCGGCCGTTTTCGCCGCAGACGCTTCGACCCAAATGCACTCGGCCCGCCAGGCCCTCGCCCTGATTGCTCGCGACAAATTGCCGTCAAATGATTTGATCAGATCGACTCAATCCGGATCAGCTGGCGGCAATGTCGGGAGTCATAAAGCGCCCTCGAGTGTTCAGTCGCCCAAAGCATGCGAGGCGGTGGTAGGTCGAGAGACGTATCCGCCGCGGGTCGCCGCTCGTCGAGCGGCCCCTTAGGCCGCGGAGAAGCCCTCGGGCAGATTGCAGCTAGTTACGTTTGACCCAAGCACGCACGATTGTTACGACTACTCGACATGCCGTGCGCTCTTCGAAATCACCCTAATTAGACAATCGAGAAAGTCAAGGTCTCCCATACCCAGCGGCGCACGGTTCCGTTGTTCAACAGCACTCAAAAAGACCGATAGTCTATATTTGTCGTGCATCGCCAAAGCCTCTCATTTGCGTCGACCGTTCTGCAAAACGGTAGTGTCTTCTATTGCCATCGCGCTGAGCGGTTCACTTCCCGCTCTTAGATTTACCTTACGGTGTAGTGGACGTGATCCTGTGTGGCGGGTAGATTCAAAATAGATCATTCTTTGCTGTACGCGCAGTCGTGATCGGGAGGAAAGGGGGCGGTCCTTNGCGATAGCGGCCTTCTTTTATGGCTTTGTTGCCGTTGGCTATGGCAACTGATTGCAGCGCTGTCAGCGGCTGAGTGCAGCGCAGTCGGCATTGCCACCGAACAGCGGACGGATGCGAGAGGCCGGTAAGTTGTGACACGTGTGCTACAGACCGATTTATGGGGTCGATCTAAGAGGGTGTGCCGGTTGCCGCTTGCGGGGGTCTGTTGCCATCATCTGTCGACCGGAAGGCTCGCCGGTCGGTGCTTGCGGACGCGCGGCGCAATGACCCTGGCCGGACCGTTCTCTCGTGGCGGCGGCACGCGACTGCAATCCCCCCGTCGACCAGCTGCTACCGATTGCGTCCGCCCGCGCGCTCTCTCCACGGACACAGTACGGGCGCCGTCCGCTGCGCGTGAAGGGCGCCGCCGAAAACCAAGCCACGCCGGTTCATTCAAAACCCGCCGGCCATCGTAACTGATGCCCGCCGCGCGTACAGTCGCGCCGCAGTCGATCGTCGGCCCGAGATAACCGCCGACGCACCCACGTGCGTTTGAATCTCTGAACGGCGGCGGCGCTGACGCCGAGGGGAGCAGCAGCGATACGCGAGCGTCTCCCATACCCCGTCTCTCATCCCCCTTGCCCTCTCCCCAGTCGGTGGTTTTTTTGTCCGCAAAACGCCTGGCCCGATGAATGGCCGGCGATCGGTCGAGGTCAAACTCGTAACCGCGCTCCCACGGCGACGGCACCGAGAGGGATGGCTCGCGCAACGTACGTTTGCCCAGCCGGCGTCGATACAGCACGAGGAGCAGTGACTCTGACCGGGTCTGGTCGATGGGGCGCATCGGCGACATTTGGCCCGCATCGCCTCGGGTCAAAAGTTCATGGTCTCGATGACGGCACGAGCCGTCGTCGTTGTCTCCCCTCCCCATCTCGCATGCGCAGCTGTTCAACATTGGCGAATTGCGCAATCAAGTCGCAGATGACCCTCGTTTTTGCCACGTGCTGCCCACCTTGCCTCGTCCCCGTAATCGGTGGACAATTGACGCGTACACTAATGAGATGCTGTGGAACGCGTGGCTAGAAGCCAAAACTGCGGGGGGTAAATGGAAAATGCGATAAGCGGGCGCGCTTTGTTTCATTTCGGTCCTTCACATGTGTTGCAAATTCAAATATCGAGGACAATGTTCCAAGCGCCGCTGGCTCTGCACATGCGCGCATACCGTTCCTTTTTTGGGCCGCCTACCGATGAGCGCACACGCACCGGGGCCCTGACCGCGCGGCGCAACCGTCTAGACGACCCCACCCGCGCGCCCTCCTGAGATTTGGCGTCGGGGGCTGCGATTATGAATTGCGTCTCGCACGGGTGCAGATCGCCTTTCGACGCCAGGCTTCCTGTCTTTCATCGATAAAATGCCGGCGGTGAATAAAGGATACTCTCGTAGTGGTTGATCGCGACTCGTTCATTCATCAATCACCCCACGCTCGGTTCGATCCACCGATTAAAGAGGAGGGGAACATCCTGTGTACAGTGCACAAAAAATCGTCTATATTCAATACATGCTATGCACGCGCGGCGTGACGCCGACGCGCAAATTGAATTTGAAATGCTTACTACCGTATTTGCTGTGGCAGTGTTTTAAACTCTAGTCCGCTTCCTACCGTACGCGCTGTTAATGCGGATGTTGTTGTTGCCAGCCTTGACTGGGTCTGCTCAGATATCGGGGTTGTTTTTGAAAGTCAAAGGGCATTTATCTCGCACACACGCAAATGTTTTCTTGAGGAAACAATTAAAACAGTGTATCCTTTCAGTTACCCCTCGGCGGCGATTGCTGTGGCGACGGTCAGCTATGGCGGCTACTTGTCGGACGACGACGGCGATGATATCGGTAAGCCGCAATCATGTGTCTCGCTGGGACGGCGGGAACCGCCTCGTAACCCGGGAATGTCTGGGCGCCGACGTTATTTACGGGCAGTTGGGAGCGAAGGGGAGAGGGCGCCGGCGCCCGTAACTGCCCTCGGGTCCGGCGAGGTCATCGCGGACGACGTAATCGGGCTCCTCCACGGCGAACAAAGAACTCTCCCGGACGGTCGGCGAGTGCCGTCGGCGCTCTCGGGAGCCTGGCCGCGGGCCTTTTGCATAATGGACGAGCGCCCCCACTAACGAGCCACGACGGCAGGTGGGGGCGACCTAAGGACGAAAGTTTTGTTCCCCCGACTTCGGGGGTTCCGTTGGGTCAGACAATCGTCGACAAAGCGTGTTGATTGACGCGTCGCGAAAGACAATCGGCCTTCTGTTGACGGTCGTCGGGGATTAGCACCCTCGCCAACGTGCCCAGACGGTCCGTGCAGACCGGCGCACGCTTTGATCGGCGTGGGGGTTGGCTTGCGTGTCGGCTTGCATCCGTCCTGTCTGGCCGCGTGCACAGCCATGCGCATAAACAACAGGTGTGTGCTTAGGTCGCAAACAATATCTGCTCGATTTCAGCGTTCGCCGCCGCAAGCCCTGCCCCTTCGTCCGTATTCGAACGGGAGCCCGAAGCCGATTCCCGCGACAGTGGCGTCGACTCGAACGACGCCCGTCGAATGGGTCGAGGACCGATGTGCGTCGTCGGTCCGACCGAGTTTACCATGCCTTTGGCTCCCGCCCCCCGCAAAATCTCTGCGTTGCGAGACGCCGATCACTTCAAAGTAAGCACAGTTGGTCGAAATATGGAAGTAAAGAGATTCACCGCGAAATTTCGTGTTAGATGGCTGTCGACGATGGCTTTGAAGACATGGACAGGATGGTGATGGATGAGGAGACGGTCAACTTGACGCCCAGCGAGCGTTCGGCCGCCGACATGATGCTGCGTCGGCCTCCCATTATCGTGAACATCGTCAAGTCGACGCCGCCGATTCGCTTCGGTTTGCGCGACGTCACGAACAGCACCTTGAGCACTCACCACGAGTCGCCCAAGTCGAGCAAATTCCCGTTCATCAACCAGCGGAAGATGGGTATGAGCGGTGCCAAGCCGGGCGCGATCTTCGGTCAGACGAGGAAACGCGCCAAGCTGCCGTCTCCACCGGCCTCACTCACTACCACGCCGTCGGCGCCTGAGGGCAAGAAGAGGAAGCATAGCGTCGCGTCCAGCTCGCCGATGCAGATGGAGACCCTGAAGGTTGGTAGAGGGGGATTTGCCTAGCGGCATCCTCTAGTTAATCCTAACATCTGACATGGCATTAATCGAAGCCTTTTGACATTCAGGTGGCCACCGATGAACACCCCCTGTTTATGCGCTCCATGTCCGCCAGCGTGCTCGAAGGCGTCGAAAGGGAGTCGGCTGAACATATGGAACTTCGAATGCAGCAGAAACAAGTGGTAAGTAGTATCCTTGACGCAGCTCACCTCTGAGCTGATCTTGCTTTCTTATGGAATTTGTACTATGTGATTTTGTTGCAGAATTACCACTTGCCGACTGTGTCCAACCCCCAGATCCCCTCCGCCGCCTTCAAGAGCATCAGCGGTCAGACGCTCGCCTCCCTCATCTCCTCCATGTCGTCTGAAGAGTTTAATCGCAAGTACTTCTTGGTCGACTGTCGCTTTCCCTACGAGTATAACGGCGGACATATTCGAGTATGTTTATTCATATTATCAACATTTATTTAGGTCGTTTTGATACACTTTTAAAGGACAAGTTAAGTGTAGCGTAAATTCATGTATGATTCGCACTGGCATGTCATGCGCAGCTAAAAATGATTGAGGTTACCTGAACTCTCCTTTATATGGCTCTGCGCCTTGATTTCGTCGTTTGTTCCGTCGCTTTTCTGATATTAATTTATTCGCGTTTCAGCACGCGACAAATATCTACGATGTTGGCAAGGTTCAGTCGGTGTTTTTCCCGGACGAGGACCCGAATGGCGGGCGACGACCGGAGCGCCAGTCTGAATTTTTGTACATGCGAAGTCGCATTCCCATTTTCTACTGCGAATTCTCGCAGAAACGCGGCCCGACGATGTAAGTTGATAATACTGAAAATCTTTATCAGCTTATCATCTGTTTTGATTGTTCAGGGCGCAGGCGGTACGTCATCACGACCGAGCGCGCAACGAGGATCGCTACCCCGATCTCGATTACGAGGAGATCTACGTCCTCGATCGCGGCTACCGCAAGTTCTTCACTGAAGACAAGCTCATGGTTTGTCCCCTCTCACTCTTTTAAATACCTTTCACTCTTTACCCTTTTCATCCTTTTTAGGAGTACTGCGACCCCTGCGAATATGTGCAGATGAGAGAGAAGGATCACCAGAACCAGCTGAAGATGTTCACCAAGAGCAAGTCGTTCAGTGGTAGCGCATCGGGCCGCCCGGGATTGATGTCGCGTTCCACCAAGAAGTTATCTTTTCGTCCGTTTGTCGATTCGCCTACGTCCCATCGCTGAGGCGGGATTTGCGCTTCGTTTGACGACGCGGAACGGTGATGTACGCTTGAGTACATGTGATTAACAAGAATTCATCATGTCTTCTTGGTAATTGCTCCGGTTCGGGTTGGACGAAGCATCGGGTTTGCTCGATGCTTCTTCCACCTCGTTCCTTATAACCGTGCCGCATCGTCGAATCGAAGCGTGAACCTCGCCCAACGCCCTCCGATCGTCTTACCCTTTGCAGCAGTGTTTGTATACAGGCTGTTGATTGTGCGCTATGTACTAGTTTGCGTGTATGCTTCCCCAATAGTACTCGTCCTGTCCCATACACATTGCTGTCCATACATATTGCTGTTTCATTCCCAACGACTGTGTAGGTCTGCCGCAGGACTCGTGCTGGTGTGGTGCAAATGACTTTAAACCTTAACCTTTGTACGAACTCGAAGTAGTGTGTCACATACTTCTGCTTCCTGCATTGCGCTTTCTTTGTTTCTATGTAGAGTGCGTTTCATCGAAACTCTTTGTTCACTGATACTGAACAACGTGATTTTTCATCATTGAAAGAGTTGCTTGCTAGCCGAGCTGTTCGAGGAGCAATGGGCTCGAGAGCGATTGAGCTTCTGGGCGCATTAAGTTATCGCCTTTGATATTAAACAGAGTTTGATCAATTTCAAGACGATTGAGGGTCCCCACGCTCTCTTACCATCCGACTTTCAGTTTGCTTGCCATGTCTGATGTACTTTCATGCAACTGTTCAGATGGGTCCATTGTGCCATCTGCGCCTCCCGTATGATGTCGCTCAAGATATAATATGTCGCCATTAGTGGGATTGATCCTTTGCAAAGTGACCGCTACTGTGCGGTTTCGTGTGATGGTGTTCATACTATTTATCGTACCTTCGAGTCTAGGCTGTAAGTCAGCATAGCGTTTTCAACCTATCGAGTAAAACAGCCTGATCTCTTAATGACCTCAAATTTCGACAGACACACAATCGGGTGATATGTTAGGTCGTACCACAGATAATAGCAGTGAAGCATAATTTCTCTACACAGCATAATGTGCAAACAAAGACTTCGTTTCAAAATGGTTAGCATATGTTTTTCTGTCGCTTTACGAGCTTTCTGAAGGAAGAAACGAGAGAAAAGCCGGCTCAAATCCAGAATAAACGGATAAAGCTGCGCAAATTGTCGCCGACGTCTGCGCCATCCGTTCATATGGAGGCCAATGATCCCAGGGGCGACTCGAAATATTTCAACGGAACTTTAGCTTCTGGATGGTGCTGAGCTTTTATGACATGCATTGATTAGAATTACGAAGCGAACGGTCTGATTTACTGCGTCAATAAGATTTGCGTACATGCCTATCAAACACCTATGGCTAAACGTACACTGACTAAAACTAATCGATGAATCGAACATCACACACTTTTTCAAAGACACTAACGAATCGTTTTGCGATAAACAGATATATGAGGCTTGATATTCGTATATATTTGACAAATCGCTGATTGAGCATCGCCTGAGAATGAGATTTGTTCGTCTATGCCGGCTTCTTAGCGATTTTATAGTAGTAGAGTTTGGCGTGGTCAAATGCCGAAACGATGAAGCCACTTCCACGACCGTTGATGAACTGCGCGCCGACCAACGGTGCATTTTCTACCGCTTCGCTGTGGCGCCATTCGACCTAAGCCATTGTTTAATGTTTGGTACAAATGGGCGATGGCTGTCATATTTGTTCTAATAGTACGACAGTCTCTGACAGAGCGACATTACTTATCTCAAATACTCCATGATACACACAGATACTATTATGATTATTTCTACATATCAGCGTAAAATAATGTTTTTGTATCTTCCACTTTTTCTTTAAGATCAAGACAGTTCGAAAGGTTTGAACTTTTCGGGAGCTAAAGACTTTCATGTCACCGAAAATTTGAAGAATAATACGAGAACAAAATCAGTATTATTATTAATTATAACATAAACCTCTGTAATTCAGAGCTGATTGATTCTGTCGAATGTTTGCAAGGGATTTGCAAGAATAATGGCGAACAGATTATTGGGGGACTCGCTGTACATTAAATTTCGATTTATGGGTCGATGTAAGAAGGGTAAGCCGTACTATTAAAACAAACATGGTATGTTACCTCGTATGCTTCCGGCTTTCTCGTATGTAGTTTCCAAATACGAATGAACGTGTCTTCGCCAGCCGTCATTACCTAAACTGTGCGATTAGGTGTTTCTCGCTAGAGGGAGCACTTGGTACATGACGGCATGAAGGCGCGGCACTCCTCACCGTACAAACTGTTTTGATCATGACCTTGTCTTTAGGTTAAGACGATAAAGACCAGAGTTTATTTCATCAAACTATTCTAATGGCAACTGTTGCAGTTATAATTGAGGGTAGGGCTACGATCAGTCAAAATCCAAATCTTTTCGTATCTGTGGCAACGGATACGGGAACTGCTCTCCCTTCGTTTATAATGTCAGTAGTCGTAATTGAAGTTTTGTGAAGAAGGCCCCGATTAGCGACTTATTTATTTGATAATTCTGATCCAACTAAGCATTTTAAACATTTGGCAACACTCGACGCGAGTGATAAGGCCGAGCATATGGAGGATAGCCGTCCCTTCAGCCGAAAACTGTCTATTGCAAACGGCGTACATAAGCGGATTCGGGAGCGACAGCGATTGAGGTGACTGGACGGCAATGGGCGTTAACTTCGGCCATCATCTCGCCGGTCTGAGTGGCGTAGAAGAGCACCTGGCCAAGCACCGTGCCGCAGATGACTTGCTTGCGCAGCACATTAATGCAGGTGATTGTCTGTCTACAATAATCTTGTTCGAAGGCGGCTAAACATGACTGCATCAGCAGTGAGGAATTAAAGACACCATTGATTGAAAATCATATCATATTAATCTATCAAGTAATGATATGATAGCCATCATTTTGTAATTTTCTGATAATTTCTTAATACAGTAATTTCTGATCAATCGACGATGATATATTGTCGTTAAATCATAAATCCTTGTATACGCGCATAATATCAAAAATTAATGGCACTGTATCATTAACTGATATGAAAGTAGTGCGACATCATGTTCGATTAAAGACATTAGTCATTCTTCACTGTGCAACATACTCGGTTTTAATCTTTTTGGTGGTGCTCTTCATGTTTTTGGACCAGACGATCACGTGGCCGTCGACATCGCAAGTGCACGTGAGATCGTCAAAGTGGCAGGTGGCGA
>NIUQ01004845.1:0-12728 GCA_002796945.1 Plectus sambesii
TTTTAACCTTTGTATGTCGAAAATGCGACGGCTATAGAAGTGGTTTTAATTTTCTCAGCAAACAAATCTTTCTTGTTCAAAAAGAGAATCATTGAACATCCCGTCGCGAAATATTCGTTGTTGCAAATTTGTCTGAATAGCGCTAGTGATTCGAGTAGTCGATTCTGCAACAGAAGTTCATATTTTAAAGAGCCACAAATGTTCAAGGTTCACGAGTTTTCGATTTAAGAATCACTATTTCTCATTTTGATGCCAATCTGTAGTCATCTTATTCTTTTTTTTCTTTAATTTTCCGATTGCTCAAAAATTTCACTAGGGTTTTCTATTGGCTGAGTTCAAAGTGAGTTTTACTATGCTTATAGTGTGTTTGCATTTATGTGGCTATATCGCGTATTGAAACTGGAGGGCTAGACATTGCTTGGCGAGATGACGGCCGAGTAATGTAAGGATATAAACAAACGAAAATAAATTTTGCGTCACAGCCGCTGACCGAGCGATGTATCAGAGCGATTTGGTTGTTTTCTGCAATTCTCACTGCATTTATCAGCAAATGCGCTAATATGCATTAATAGCATGTGAATACCGTTTCGTTGTTCTCTTTGAGTTTCTGGTCGAACTCGCTAATGGCGCAGATGAAAATAACGGCATTGACATTGTCGAAGCAGTGGATCCATTTTCGGCGCTCCGATCGCTGCCCTCCAACATCGAACACTCTGAAATAAGCGGCGCAAGTTTTTAATCGTCGAGCTGGTCAAGAGGAGTCAAACAGCTCCGAACCAGCTAGGAAATCCAAAATGAATCAACACAAAAAGGGCTGCCTACGTATCAGAATGAAGTAGGCGAACTTCACTGCGCTTATTTGATCAGCTAAGCTGGAGGTAGAGCAAAATACCGGATTTTCTTGAAAAAATAGGCTCCGGGCTTATTTACGAGAAATAGCATTTTCGAGTCTCAAAATTTTCCTGTAAAATACGTCCGGGGGTTATTTTCGAGAAAATCCGGTACAAAGTACGATTTAATGATCGCCTCTGGAGTACAGCTCGATTTTGCATTCTATATTACCTCCCTTCAACTAACGCTTATATAGTGGGATAGTATTAAAGAATTAAAAATGAATTTTTGATAATCATAGAATTATCTGTTCAGTCAATCACTGAAAATTAAAGATTACTCGACGCCTTACCGAAACATTGTCTTTTTCACCGTAAATTTGGTCTCATTTACACCACTTGTTTGCACTCGTGTGTAAAGAACGTCTTGGTTATTGGGCACAAAGTCTTCGGCTGCAATTCTGTCCAAATCACCTAGGAAGCTGCAAATATCTCTATTAAAAATCTTATCGCATCACTGCGATAGTCGACAACGCACTATTTGGTGCAATCAGGAAGTTGGTACTCGTTTCGACGCCTGTACACTTCCTGAATGGCCTTGTCCGCCCATAGCGCCTTTAACGCCTTGTAAACCGTCTCGGAGAAAAGCGCGCCATCTTGAGTCTCATCTTCGATCAGTTTTACTTCTTCGTGAATTATTCTGGCATTGATCTAAATTCATTGAATAAAATGAACATGAACATGAACATGTGTCAATAATAACATAGACTGTTTAATGATATGATAGCGATATAATATAAAATAGTTCCTTGTTAATGACTGACATGGTATTAACAAACTCCGTCATTTTCTCAAAATTTCAAAAAGGAAGCACTAACAATATCATTAAGCGACGATGATATATCATTGTCAAATCGCAGAATCCTTTTATATATAAAAGATTATATACTAGAAATTAATATCATAAAATGACTGCAAAATGATATGATTTTTAATTAATGATGACATTGATCCTTTACTGCACGAACAGAGGCAGGGTTCGGACGATGCTGGGAAGAAACGAACCGCTGGGAGAGGTGACAAGCTTTAACAAGGCGCATATCCAACATCATCCAGTGCCTATCAAAACTTTTTGGGCCCTCTCCTAAGGCTCCGTGGACTCACATTAGAACTGATTGGGAGGTATGTATTATCAAAGGATAGAAAAAAAGCACCTGAAAAAAAAACAGTATTTAGGAAGCTTACTTCTGTTTGTTTATTGGTCGGGACAATACCCAAGCTGTCTTTTTCAATCAACATAGCTGCCATTGCTTCCAAAATATTTGCTCTGATGACCTTCCTCTGAGCTTCAATTTCTTCGACTGTAAAGCCATTGTCGTGAATAATTCTGAAACTCATATACTCACTGTAAACAATAATTGTTACACAATACAGTCAACTGTGTTTATAACGCCTTGCTTTATAACTTCGCTGTCTTTATAACGTCGGTGTTTGGCCGGTCCCGACGAAGTGAACTATGTTTTGTGCAGGGGCCAACTGCCTTTATAACGTCGGCGTTTATAACGTCGGTGTTTGGCCGGTCCCTTGACCGACGTTATAAACACAGTTGACTGTACAGTAGAAACCGGATATAAGAGAATCGGATATAAGAGAAAACCGGATATAAGAGACTTTTTCTGAACTCCCGTGCTCAGTCATATGCTACAACACATGAGAGAAACCGGATATAAGAGAACCGGATATAAGAGAAAACCGGATATAAGAGAAAAATTTTGGGCGGATTTTGTGACTGAGACCTAGATATAAGAGAAAGCACCCCAGANTACAGTAGAAACCGGATATAAGAGAATCGGATATAAGAGAAAACCGGATATAAGAGACTTTTTCTGAACTCCCGTGCTCAGTCATATGCTACAACACATGAGAGAAACCGGATATAAGAGAACCGGATATAAGAGAAAACCGGATATAAGAGAAAAATTTTGGGCGGATTTTGTGACTGAGACCTAGATATAAGAGAAAGCACCCCAGAAAATGACAAAAACCTGCCATATCAAGCGGTAGAGCCCGTATTATAGTAAGCAAAAGGTAGCGGGTTCGATTCCCACGATGTTCGAGTTCATTCTAGAAGATTCACAGGGACATGGAAATTGAACTCTCGATCTTTCGCCACTATTGCACTGACTTTACAACTTGAGCTCGCATGCTCTAGACGCAGTACCTTAAATGGAGTTCTCAAGTGTTCTTGCTCTTATACGCAAGTTTTGACAGAAAAGGGGGTCAAAAAACATAATCTGGGTCAACTGACATGTAGGTCAGTCAGTACACCCACCCATAGCTAAAATTTACGTTGACTCTTAGTGTGAGCGGTTTCACCAAACACTCGTTCAATCTAGGATAAGTGATTACTTTCGTGATTTTGTATGCTTAAATTTCTCTTAAAATGTGATTTTGTTCGATGAACAGTATGTTCAAACCGTTAGTATACCATTTGACATGTTTCAAGCATAAAATGTTGCACAAAATGGTCGAAACCGTATATAAGAGAAAACCGGATATAAGAGAATTTTTTTCACTTCCCGTGCATTCTCTTATATCCGGTTTCTACTGTAGTAGCAAATTTCAAATATTCGCCTTAAATTTGTTGTGGTTAGTTTTAAACATAACCACGTGGGTTTAATTTGCGCTAACAAGAAAGCTGTGCCTCAGAAAGAAAAAGATGATAAAATTGACAACACAAAGACATGTGGTTGCTGAGCGAACAATCGCAACCGTTAAGGCTGGCCAATTACCGGTGCGCGTTTAAAGTCAAACAGTTCAGTTTTCTTCAGCTCAATTTCCGAAGATAATTAGTGGTGGCTTACCTCATCTGCTTTAGAATAGTACTTTTTCCACATTCAGCTGCTCCTAAATAATCAATCATTGATCCAGTCAATTGTAAAAGATTTGTCACTTACCAAGTAACAAGAGTTTTTGAGTGGTATAGAGCTGCTTGCGGCTTTCGAGCAACTGTTTTTCGATAACTTCATTCTGCAGGCGTTGATAACGTTGTTCACTGCTCTCGCAAAGACCCATCGCTCGACAAAGCTCTAAAGACATGCACTGACTGTTTTGCCATTTCATAGGATGAGAGCAGTCCGCGCGTTAATTGCACCGTATTTGCAGACCATCGAACGAAAATAGACTTAATGGCTATGCATGGTAGTGATTAGAGTTACTGAATGGCATGCATCGTCTAACTCTCTATTGGCTGCATGTATTTTTTGCGGAAGGCGCTGGTGTAGCGGTCGACAAGTTCAATAAAACTAATTGCTTCTGAGCACTTTTGGGACGAACTGATAGACGGTGGCCTTAACTACACTGCATACGGCAGACTATAACTGTCGTACTATTATATCAGTACGTCTATATATATTTATTTTGTTGTATGTGGAATGCATATGGTAGAGGTAAACGTCATGGAAAAAATTCATCTTATCCGAGCAGTAATATAACTGTGAGTACATTCATTGACAATGATTCCAATAAGCTGAGCTAGAAATAATTGCGTGTGGGAGTAAAAATAAGCCAGACTAGAGACGGTGCTGAACGAGAGAGAAGCGCCGAAGAAGAGCATGGAAAGAAATGAAGTTCAATGCATGCCAGCATTGGAGACGTTGTTGCGAATAACGGTGTCGGCAACTGCTTCCAGAACGACCTGCACCTGGTTAGTGTCGGTAGCGCACGTGTGGTGAATGAAAAGCATCTTGGTTGGATTTTGGTTCTGCTTTTCAAACATCTTCTGGATGAATCCTATTTGTGCAGCATACGTGTCCGCTCCTGAATATTGTATGTGTAAGCATTCGCTACTTTACTAAGCTCATTTTTTACCTTTATATGTCGAAAATGCGACGGCTATAGAAGTGGTTTTAATTTTCTCAGCAAACAAATCTTTCTTGTTCAAAAAAAGAATCATGGAACATCCCGTCGCGAAATATTCGTTGTTGCAAATCTGCTTGAATAACGCCAGTGATTCGAGCAGCCGATTCTGCAACGGAAGTACACAGCTTAAAAGACAGAACTGTTCAAGGTTCACGCGTTGCAGACTTAAATACAGTGGAACCCGGATAAGTGCACATCGATGCGGTAAGAAAATTTTGTGCACTTATCCGGGTTGTGCAGTTATCCGGGTTCGGCCTAAGTGCACAGTTCTTGACCCGATTTTTGCTCAAATCCTTGAAATAAGCATATTTTATTAGTTATATAGCATTCCCACTTAATAAAGACACCTTCCAAAGCAAAGAGAACATTTTCCACATCAAAAAAGACAATTTTCGTATAAATGTGACTAGAAAAATGTCCTTATTGACTTGGAAAGCGTCCCTGTTAAAGCGGAAATGGTAAACAAAAACTTTCTTGCCATTTTACATAGCTTCATGAAAAACAAGGTTGAAAGGCGTTTTGATTAACAAAGGCATTGTTTTGATGTACTATACATCATTTGCACATATTTTTGAGTGACATTTAGGTGGGGTCACGCCCTTGTGCACTTATCCGGGCACAATTGCATACAAAAGTTGCACACGGGGCTTGCGAAACATGTGCACTTATCCGGGTTGTGCACTTATCCGGTGTGCAGTTATCCGGGTTCAGATCATGTACAAAACATAGTACAAAAGTTCGGGGCATGGAGAACGTGTGCACTTATCCGGGTTCCACTGTATTACAATTGTCCATACTGATGCCAATCTGTTGTCACCCTTTTTTTCTGCTATGATTTCTACATTGCCAAGATAGTTCACTGGTGTTTTCTTTTGGCTGCGCTCACAGTCAGTTCTGCTATGCTTATGGTGCATTTTTTAGTTAAGTGGCTTTATCGCCCATTGAAACTGGAGGGCTAGACCTGACCGTCCAATGTATCAGAGCGATCTCGGTGTTTTATGCAATTCTCAATGCATTTATCAGCAATTGCGCTAATACAAGAAAATGTAGAGCATGGGATTACCGTTTCGTTGTTCTCTTTGAGTTTCTGGTCGAACTCGCTAATGGCGCAAATGAAAATAACGGCATTGACATTGTCGAAGCAGTGGATCCATTTCCGGCGCTCCGATCGCTGCCCTCCAACATCGAACACTCTGAAATAAGCGGCGCATATTGTTAATCTTCGAGCTGGTTGAGAGTCTAACAGCTCCGAACCAGCTAGAGTACCCTAAATGAGCCGACACGGAAAATGTCAGAATGAAGAAGGCAAACTTCACGGCGCCTGATTTGATCAGTTGTGCAGGGGGTAGGGCATATAAAATTCAATGATCGCCTCTGGCCTATAGCCCGATTTTTCGTTCTGTACTGCCTCCCATCAACTAACGCCAACATACTGGGATGTTACTAAAGAGTTAAAATGAATTTTTGATATTTAAACAATTAGCTTTTCAGTTAATCCCGAAACATTCAGGTATACTCGATGTCTTACCGAAACATTTTTCTTTTCACTTTAAATTTGGTCTCAATTACACCACTTGTTTGCACTCGTGTGTAGAGAACGTCTTGGTTATTGGGCACAAAGTCTTCGGCTGCAATTCTGTCTAAATCATCAAGGTAGCTGCAAATATCTCTATTAAAAATCTTATCGCGTCGCTGCGATATTTGACAACGGACTATTTGGTGCAATCAGGAAGTTGGTACTCGTTTCGACGCCTGAACACTTCCTGAATGGCCTTGTCCGCCCATAGCGCCTTTAACGCCTTGTAAACCGTCTCGGAGAAAAGCGCGCCATCTTGTATCTCATAGTCGATCAGTTTTACTTCTTCGTGAATTATTCTGCCATTGATCTAAATTCATTGAATAGAATAATGTAAACACTATGACGTGCCAATGATACCATATTGTTATCATATCATTGTACAGTCAATACATGACATAAATTAATTTTGTCGTTTTCAAATAACTCCCAAACAGAAGCATTTACAAAATTATAAATCGATAGTGATTTGTTATTATCAAATCGCAAAATCCTTACATATGTAAAGATCTAAAATCAGAAATTATTATCATATCATTAGTTAACTGCGAAATTATATAATTTTAATGATTGATCGTCTACTGCACGAACAGGGGCTTGAATCGAAAGACGCTGGGAAGAAACAAACCGGAGGAGAGGTGCATAGCTTTAACAAGGCACATGTCTTACATCATCCAGAGCCTATCAAAAAACTCTTTTGGCCCCTCTCCTTAGGTTCCGTGGACTCACATTAGAACGAATTGGGAGGTACGTACTAGTACTACCAAGGGGGAAGATAAAAATAAGGACCTCAGAAAGAACAGTATTTGGGAAGCTTACTTCTGTTTGTTTATTTGTCGGGACAATACCCAAGCTGTCTTTCTCAATCAGCATAGCAACCATTGCGTCCAAAATGTTTGCTCTAATGATCTTCCTCTGAGCTTTAATTTCTTCGACTGAGAAACCATTGTCGTGAATGATTCTGAAAATAATTTTTCCAGTCGCGAGCAACTACCGTTGGACAATAGTAGCAGATTTCAAATATTTGCTACAAAATTAGTAGTGATTAGTTTTTTACAACAACACATGTGTTTACGATGCACAAAAATCGAAGCAAAGCCGGAAAAAGACAACGCTGCACGACAAATAATATGAATGGGCAGTGGTTTTTCCTTAATTTACGACGTAAAGACATGTGGTTGCAGAGCGAACAGTCGCAACCAGTATGGTCGGTCAATTGCCGATCCGCATTTCAAGTCAAACAATTCATTATTCTTCAGCTCAATTTCCGAAGATAATTAATGGTGGCTTACCTCATCTGCTTTAGAATAGTACTTTTTCCACATTCAGCCGACCCTAAATTATCAATCATTGATCCAGTCAATTGTAACAGATTTGTCACTTACCAAGCAACAAGAGTTTTTGCGTGGTATAGAGTTGCTTCCGGCTTTCGATCAACTCTTTTTCGATAAATTCATTCTGCAGGCGCTGATAGCGTTCTTCACTACTCTCACAAAGACCCATCGCTCGTTAGAGATCTCAAGACATGCACTGAATGTATTTGCCATTCATAGGATCAGAGCAGTCTGTGCGTTAATTGCACCGTTTTTGCGGAACATCGAACGAAAATAAACTTAATGGCTATGCATGGTAGTGATTAAGGTTACTGAATTACATGCTTCGTCTACCTCTACATTGGCTGCATGCATTTTTCGCGGAAGGCGCTGGTGAAGCGGTCGACGAGTAAAATAAAACTAATTGCTTCTGAGCACTTTTGGGACGAACTGATAGGCAGTTGCCTTCAGTACCCTGCATGCACCAGACTATAACTGTCGTACTATTATATCAGTATGTCTGTATATATTTATTTCGTTGAATGCGGAATGCGTCTCGCAGAGGTAAACATCACGGAAAATTCGTCTACTCCGAGCAGTAATATAACTTTGAGTACATTCATTGACAATGAATCCAATAAGCTGAGCTAGAAATAATTGCGTGTGGGAGTAAAAATAAGTCAGACGATAGACGGTGTTGAACGAGAGAGAAGCGCCGAAGAAGAGCATGGAAAGAAGTGAAGGTCATGACATGCCAGCATTGGAGACGTTGTTGCGAATAACGGTGTCGACAACTGCTTCCAGAACGACTTCCACATGGTTAGTGTCGGTAGCGCACGTGTGATGAATGAAGAGCATCTTGGTTGGATTTTCATTCTGCTTTTCAAACTTCTTCTGGATGAATCCTATTTGTGCAGCATACGTGTCCGCTCCTGAATATTGTATGTGTAAGCATTCGCTACTTTACTAAGCTTATTTTTTTACCTTTATAGGTCGAAAATGCGACGGCTATAGAAGTGGTTTTAATTTTCTCAGCAAACAAATCTTTCTTGTTCAAAAAGAGAATCATTGAACATCCCTTCGCGAAATATTCGTTGTTGCAAATTTGTTTGAATAACGCCAATGATTCGAGCAGCCGATTCTGCAAACGGAAGTACACAGCTTAAAAGACAGAACTGTTCAAGGTTCACGAGTTTTCGACTTAAAAATGACCATTGCTCATTTTGATGCCAATCTGTTCCGGGGTTGCTCGTTAATCAGCCCCGAGCAAATTTACGAGATATATCGTTTTGGAGCTTCCACATTTTCCCGAAATATAAGCCTGGACTTATTTTCGAGAATGCAGAAATCGCAGTGTTTTGCTCTCCAATTCATAAAAATAACATTTACACATAATTTATGAACAAACTGTCCAAAAAGTAAACCTAGTGCACTTAATAATATAAGAAAGCAGATCAACGCAACATATTCCGATTTTTACCGCGTGTTTTACTATAGGTTAAATTGCGAAAACGCGCCGTACTCTGATATTACATGCGTGTTTTATTAGGTCCTGGGCGTATTTTCGAGAAAAAGCAGCAAAAAGTGGTATGCTTTTTGGCTCGAACGAAATAATTTTTGACCGGAAAATACGCCCGGGGCGTGTATTCTAGAAGGCTTTCGAAAAAACGCCCAGGGAGGGCTTATTTACGAGAAATATCGGTAGTCATCTTTTTCCTCTTCCTGCTCTAATTCCCTGATTGCTCAAATAGTTCACTCGTGCATCCCTTTGGCTGCCCCAACAGCCTTTTTCGTTATGTTTATATTGCGTTTACATTTACGTGGCTTTATAGCTCATTCAAACTGGAGGGCTAGACTTTACTTAGCGCGATAACGGCCGAGTAATGTAAGGATATAAACAAATGAAAATAAATTTTGCGTCACAGCCGCTGACCGTACGACGTATCAGAGCGATTTGGTTGTTTTCTGCAATTCTCACTGCATTTATCAGCAAATGTGCTAATATGAATAAATAGCATGTGATTACCGTTTCGTTGTTCTCTTTGAGTTTCTGGTCGAACTCGCTAATGGCGCAAATGAAAATAACGGCATTGACATTGTCAAAGCAGTGGATCCATTTTCGGCGCTCCGATCGCTGCCCTCCAACATCGAACACCCTGAAATAAGCGGCGCAAGTTTTTAATCGTCGAGCTGAACTAAAATCGAATAGCTTCGAACTAGCTAGAAAACCCTAAATGAGCCAACACGGAAAATGTCAGAATGAAATAGGCGAACTTCAGGGCGCCTGATTTGATCAATTAAGCTGGAGATAGGGCAAAATACAATGTAAAATTCAGAGATTCCCTTTGGCAGTTAGCCCGACTTTACTTTCTACTCCGCCTTCCTCCATCTAACGACTATATAACAGGGGTGGTATTCGTCAATTAGGAATGCAAGGAAAGATCGAATTCGGCTTTGAGAGGTCCCAGGGCGATCCTGTCCAACACGTCGACAACTCGCTTTCATTTGCCCTAAGAGCCGGCGGTTTCTCTTCAGCCACCTTCTCGAGCTTCGCCACGGCCAAAACGGTCAAATAGACGAGGATTTGTTATTATTTTACAATGAAAATCAATTTTCAAAAATTCAACATTTATAATATAAAATAAAAGAGTTAAAGTGCTTCTTCTGTAATCATATAATTAACTGTTCGGTCAATCTCGAAATATACAAGATTACTCGATGCCTTACCGAAACATGGTTTGTCTTGCCTTAAATTTGGTCTCAATTACACCACTTGTTTGCACTCGTGTGAACAGAACGTCTTGGTTATTAGGCACAAAGTCTTCGGCTGCAATTCTGTCCAAATCATCAAGGAAGCTGCAAATATCTTCGTTAAAAATCTTATCGCATCGCTGCGATATTTGACAACGGACTATTTGGTGCAATCTGGAAGGTGATACTCGTTTCGACGCCTGAACACTTCCTGAATGGCCTTGTCCGCCCATAGCGCCTTTAACGCCTTGTAAACTTCCTCGGAGAAAAGCGCGCCATCTTGAGTCTCATCTTCGATCAGTTTTATTTCATGAATTATTCTGGCATTGATCTGAATTCATTGAATAAAATGAACATGAACATAAAATGTGTCAATAATAACATTAACTACTCTCTAAATCGAGTTCATTATTTTTCAATGAACAGTTCATTGTTTTCGCACCAAAAAAATTATTCATTGTTTTAATGAAATAATTCATTGAAAAACCATTTCAGTGTTTTGAACTTCAACGTAAGTTATTGTTTTTCCAATGAACAACTTCATTAAAACAATGAATATTTTTTTTGGTGCGAAAACAATGAAATCGATTTAGAGAGTAGAGACGATATCGTATCGTTATCATTGCACGTCAATGCACGACATGATATAAACAGACTTTGTCATTTTCTTATAACTTCCGAACAGATGCATTAACACTATCAATGTTCGACAATCACATATCATTGTCAAATCGCAAAAATTCTTCAATAAATAAAGATATAATATAAGAAATAAATATCTTATCACAAAACTGACTCCAAGATGCTATGATTTTTAATTAATGATACCATTGATCCTTTACTGCACGAGAAGGTGCAAGAATTGAACAATGTTGGGGAGAAACGAACCGAGAGGAGGGTGTATATCTTTAACAAGCGCATGTCCTACATCATCCAGTGCCTATCAAAAAACTCTTTAGCCCTCTCCTTGGGCTCTGTGGTCTCACATTAGAACTAGCTGGGAGGTACGTACCAGTACTACCAAGGGGGAAGATAAAAATGTGCACCTCAGAAAGAATAATATTTAGGAAGCTTACTTCTGTTTTTCTGTTGGTTGGAACAATACCCAAGTTGTTTCTCTCAATCAACATAGCTGCCATTGCGTCTAGAATGTTTGCTCTGATAATTTTCCTCTGAGCTTCAATTTCTCCGACTGTGAAGCCATTGTCGTGAATAATTCTGAAACTCATATACTCTCATTGAAAACAATAACTGTTACACAATAGAAGTAAACTGTGTTTATAACGCCTTGCTTTATAACATCGCTGTCTTTATAACGTCGGTCCTTGGCCGGTCCCGACAAAGTGTACTATGCCTTGTGCAGGGGCCAACTGCCTTTATAACGTCGGCGTTTATAACGTCGGTGTTTGGCCGGTCCCTTGACCGACGTTATAAACACAGTTGACTGTAGTAGCAAATTTCAAATATTCGCCTTAAATTTGTTGTGGTAAGTTTTCTACATCATGTTTGATTTGTGCCAAAATGTAAGCTGTGCCTCAAAAAGATAATGACAATGAAATTTACGACACAAAGACATATGAACGCTGAGCGAAGAGTCGCTACCGTTATGGTTGGCCAGTTACTGGTGCATGTTCAAAGTCAAACGCTCCAGTTTTCTTCAGCTCAGTTTCCGAAGATAATTAATGGTGGCTTACCTCATCTGCTTTAGAATAGTACTTTTTCCACATTCAGCTGCTCCTAAATTATCAATCATTGATCCACTCAATTGTAAAAGATTTGTCACTTACCAAGCAACAAGAGTTTTTGAGTGGTATAGAGCTGTTTGCGGCTTTCGAGCAACTGTTTTTCGATAACTTCATTCTGCAGGCGTTGATAACGTTGTTCACTGCTCTCGCAAAGACCCATCACTCGTTAAAGACTTAGACATACACTGACTGTTTTGCCATTTCATAGGATGAGAGCAGTCCGTGAGTTAATTGCACCGTATTTGCAGACCATCGAACGAAAATAGACTTAATGGCAATGCATGGTAGTGATTAGAGTTACTGAATGGCATGCATCGTCTAACTCTCTATTGGCTGCATGTATTTTTCGCGGGAGACGCTGGTGTAGCGGTCGACAAGTTCAATAAAACTAATTGCTCCTGAGCACTTTTGGGACGAACTGATGAGCAGTTGCCTTAAAAATTCTGCATACGGCAGACCATAACTGCCGTACTATTATATCAGTATGTCTGTATATTTTCGTTGCATGTGGTAATCTCTGCTGTCAAACCAACAAAATTTCTATATATTTATACTTTATTTCCCAAAGAAACAATCGCCAATCGAATGAATC
>NIUQ01004846.1:0-12427 GCA_002796945.1 Plectus sambesii
CTCATACTCCAATGGAAGAGAAAGCCGTAGGTTTCATATGATAGTAATATGGCGGGAATTTTAATTGAAACGAATATTAAATGATTTATGAAACATATACTGCTCTCATGCTCCCAATAGACGACACTTCTGACTCGTACTTAAAATTTAAGTCCTCCAGGTCTCAGTGGTAGTCAGAGTGAGAATTGCTCCATTGGGAGCAGAGAAATCTCAAGTGAATAATCACAACTGAAACTCGCCTTAGATTTTACAAGGCTCGATGCGCTACTCTTCTTGGATACCTCATACTGAATTGGTTATAAAGGGAAAATAACATGCGCATAAAAGCCCTTTTCATAAACATGTAAAACTATTCTCCACATAGGAAAGTAAATAAAGTTGCATCCAAGTTACCTTCTTTTCCAAAGTATTGAAATAAATTTCAAGAACTATGATGTCCCTCGTTGTCGTAGTATAGAAATTTTGCGTGGTATCCTGGTTAAGCCATTTACTAAGTGTTTCATTTTGCACGTTGCTAGGATATTTACTATTGCTTATTGTTGTTTCTACGTAACGACTGTAACATGGCTTTTCGCATTTTCTTTCGCATTCCGTTATCTCACTTTGTACTTCTTCAGGGACGAAAACTTTTAAAGCGCTGAAAACGATTTATGAAATCATTTGTCATGGCAATGAATGAACATTCTGAATGATCCTTGAGATCGCCCAGCGAGATCGCATATTAAGCGATAGTTACATAGAGTATCAGATAACGACTTACTACGTTTCTTCATCAATAGTTTCATTGCTGTATCCAAAGCAAGTGGCAATCTCTTCTACATTGCACTCTCTGTACTTTTCGTTTTCCACAAATGGAGTACAATTGCAGAGATGTACTGGAATCAACCACGAGCATTCCATTTCACAACTAGTCAGAGAATAAGCAGAATCTTTCAAAAATTTCATTTTCGGTGTTTCTTGACATGGTGGCTGAAAAAGAGTTGATTGAAATAAAATTAAGATGGAAAAACTGATTTGGGTCCCTGCCAGCAATGGTAAAAGAAAACTTTCGCCAAATCTTAGTGTACAGATATGAGGACGATTCAGATTTCCTCTTTTTTAAGAAATCAGAAAAGATTTCACACTGGGCAGGTATTAGAGCCTCTTATGATACAATCGATAAATTCAAATTGGAGGCGTAACTTGACAATTCTTTGACCCTTCTGCTGTCATACTATTAACGAGCAATCCAAAGTACAAAAAACTGTGCACACCTCAGCGTTAAATTGTGCAAAAGGATTGAAGACCGATTTATCAGTTTCACGTAGGGTTTCTTCCACATATTGCATACCGACAGAAACATACGTTCCAGGAGACATGAAAACCCACTTGCCGACTTCCTCCTTAAAAAAGCATTAAATGTGTACAAACTTTCATATCTCAAATCACAGGAAATATCAAAAATGGAAGCTTTTTAATGTGTCTGATCCGCTCGCTGTTGTCTATGCAGTACCGCAAAAGCAAAGAATAGATTCACATCCGGTCCATCACCGAAATAATGCGAGCTGAAATCGTGTACGACGACATCATATCATGTTGTAGCAATTTTTAGTTAATGCTCATAAAATCAAATGAGATTTAATATTGACTAGAACGTATGTTAAACGTCGAATAAAATTATGCTGTGAAATTCGTCATCAGCCTCCGGTTTTCACCGTACATAGCAATAGGCGGTTAGCAAAAGAAAGGAATATAGCTGTAAAGCTTAGATTAAGACGATCATTGTTGTTGCACTGCATTCGAAATAAAAAGGTGCTAACATTTCCGTAAGTAAGTTGAAACACTATTCCTTCATGAATGTAGTTATTTTCAACAAACGGCAAATAGTCCCATCCCTTTGTATCGAGAATTAGAAGGCGTCCTCCTGTTGACCCTGAAAGATGCAGCAGAGTAGCGTCGTGTTTACACTTCCAAAATTTTCAGTCACGCGATTAATATAGCTTGTTAAACCAAACTTTTGAAGCATAGAGTAAATGTTAGTAGTTAACATGAGTTAATTTTCATAGAGGAAAACAATAGATGCGTCAGTGCAGGGTTGATTCGAATTCAATAAAAACAAGTAAGTCATGCTTGAATTTTTCGTATATTATACCTCCTGCACATTAGCACCGAGTTATGAGCTTACCTGGAAACAGTCACCATTCACTGTTACTACTTCTTCAGTTGCTAAGCAAATTGTGACTTTTATCTGATTATAAACAAATTAGTCTCCTATTTGTAGCAAGCGCAATGTTACACTGGGGCTTTGCTATATTAATTAATACACGCCATTTTCGCTGTAATAAGAACATTTTCCAAGTCAAATAGAGATATAAAATGTTCTCTTAAACTGAAGAGTGTCCTTATTAAAGGGAAAATGGCATATTTTGCATACTTTTCGGACCGGACCAACACAGATCGACGCATCTTCTAAATTCAACTCGAAAATTGATTAATTTTTATGTTAATGAAGCTTACCAGCTTTCGTACAGTTGCGATCGAATGTGAATTTAGTGCATTGTCCATATTCTGTTACATAGGTGGAATTAGTTGTAAATTTTCCGGGTCCGGCACCAATGCAAGTGTCATTTGGAGTTGAACCCATTTTTTCATAAATATCCATCAATGTAAAATTGTTCGACTTTCTCCATTCTATGAACTCTTGTTCCGCAGTATTGTTGATTGTAGGAATTAGATAACTGTTGAATGGCATTATGTTCATAAAAAGATACTGAGCCATATCGAGCGACATATTATACTCCTTCATTTTCGAATATTTCAAGCGATTGATGTTGCAAACAATGAGTGATGGAAACGGGACACCACCTAAACACAGAAAGCGAAAGTTGAATAGGCAGAATTGTTTGGAAAGCATATCTTGTTGTTTCAATGCCATCTACTGAGAATCATTTTACTTTTAAAATACCTTTGTACGAATCATGGGGAAAATGTTTTAAAAATATTCTATGGAAATGATGAACTGAAATGAAAGTTTCAACTGTGAAATCTTAATATCTCCCTCTTCTGAAAGAAATTACAAAATTATTACAATTCAAAATATGTAGAGGCAGAGGGATTAGTTACCGGATCGATTGTCAATCATCTTTTTACATTTATTGCACCCTCCTACCGCATTTTAGAATTCTTCTTTCAAAATAAGAATTGCGAGGAGGACCTAATAAAACTGGAACCTCATCCATTAGAGTGTACTTTACATACGCACACATCATCACTGATTTTTAACTTCGCCCCCACATCGTAAGCAAGGGGAAGATAATATTTCGTCATCTACTTCATATTTTTTCCATTTTCTCAAGCAATTAAAAAGTGAATATCTTGTAACCGCTCTTAATACTGTCACCTTTTAAGTTTTCTCGTTTATCGATGGTGTATTTAATCAGTGATCACGCAACCTCGCTCTACCTGCTTCTTTCGTTCGTTTCCCCTGTGTGCTCGTCTTCCATTCGTGAGAAGCAAAATCTCTGATGCCGCGCTGCACTTGATAGCACATCAGAACCAACGAAATGAAGATTAAGACGAACCAAATGACTTTCCCGACGATGGTCTTTGCCTGCGCAAAATCGACAAATCCATGCGCGGTCGTCACGCCGGCCCACTCCACAAATACAGAAGACCGCTCTTCAGCACTCGCTAGCGTCATGGAATCCTAAGTTGGCAAAGAATGTATAACATGTCCGAACTGCATCTTTGGCGGGAAATATTTTGCTTGAAATTTTGCTCGCGACAGAAAAAAATCCGCCACCAGTATTCGAAAGCGAGACTATAAAAGCAAAGCTATCAAGGAGTAGCTGGCGCATGAGATTTGACATGCTTCCGTACATATCCAGAGAGAAAATTCAGCTTACGGAGACATGGAGCGAGCGAGCCGATGTTTTAGAATGCGCGTGCAAATTGTTTGGCGGCAAACAAACGACAGCCACTGGAAATGCCATTCGGCCTTACAAAAGTAAAACAAGAATAGAATGAAGGTTCACTATGCATGAAATAAGACTGCTCAATACTGTAAAGAAACAGAAATGTTCCCTATGCCCTCCTATAGCCGTCTTCCTTTAAAATACACGCCTGGATCAGAGTTTAAAATTGTAAAAAAATGCGATTGCTAATTTTGATTAAACTCCTACTGTTAACGTAAGCATGTAAGTTGATTTGGGGACTTTTCACTCTTGCACTGACGCCGACTGGTCGGTTTACTAGAATGTATGAAAAGCCCTTCTCAACCAGTAGTGGAACAGCCTGAGAAGTAGTTCTATCCCTCATGACTTTAACCAATTTTCGCATATGTACCTTCAACGCGCGCAGCCTTTGCTCTCAAGCCTGCTTCGCCGAATTCCAAGCCGAGGTCGATAAGATCAAACAGGACGTTATTGATATCGCTGAAGTTAAACGACGCAGATCCGGTCGCCTCAATCTCCCTAACGACGCCGAGCTGCTGTATGCTGGACACAACAACAAAACAGCGGAAGGTGTGGGATTCTACGTGAGCCCCCACCTCAAGTCGCGAATCGCCAGATTCAATGCCATCTCACCACGCGTTGCTAAGCTGCTCCTTTACGTGGACAGACAAGACAGGATGCTCCGCCTTATACAATTCTATGCTCCTACTTCGACACACAACAATACTGTCTACAACGCCTTCTTGGATGATGTATCAACCTTGCTTGCTAGAAGGCAGAGGGGCCGGCGCCTCAGTCAGACGATAATTATGGGAGATTTCAACGCAAAGATCGGTATGCAACAACGCAATGAACGTGCTCTCGGTCGCTTTGGCTTTGGCGTACGCAACGAACGCGGCGAGCGCCTCGCCAACTTCTGCAACAACAATCGCCTCTTTGTGTTGAACACACTCTTCCGCAAATCTCCGCAGCGCAAGTGGACATGGCGCAGTCCCAACGGCACCACCAAAAACGAAATCGACTACATCATCTCAAATGACATGCGCAATGTCACAGATGTGAGCGTCCTCAACAGCTTCAACACTAGCAGCGACCATCGCCTCATATGCACCACTTTTAACGTCATACGCCGCTTACGACCGCGCCCAAGCAAACCGCGATATCAAAATGAAGTCTACTTCAACCAGAACTTCTACAAAATCGCATGCAGTGCCCAACTGACTACGGCTACTCCACCCAACGACGAAGCAGCGGATATCAACCGCCATATCGTCACGAACGTTAAAGCTGCTATGCAGCTCGCGACCACTCATAAACCACGGACATCGGCACTTAGTGTTGAAACTCTTGACATGCTACAACAATGGCGCGAGCTTAAACAAGATGCCAACGTGCGCAACTCTATTGAGTTTGCCGAGCTGTGCAAGACGATTTGCAAAGCAGTCCAACACCATCTTCAACAACATCATCTCCAGCTAATCGACAAAGTGATACGCACTGGCTTTCTGAAGCGCGTTAGATCAGGACTCACTGCAGGACGCTGTCAAATTACAACATTTGGGCGCAACGATGGCACCCGCGCTTTCATGACAGCAGAAATCATGGATACAGTACGCAGCTTCTACGAATCGCTCTACCGTTCCAGTCAACAAAATAACTCCAGCGATGCTGACGATGATACAAATGATGTGGAAAACGACAATACCCTACCATTTTTGGAGTCCAAAATTCGCCAAGCGCTTCAGAAAATGAAATCTGGTACATCTCCAGGCTATGATGGGATCACTGCCAAGGCTCTCTCCGCTGACGCTGAGTCTCTTGCGCCCATCCTTACTCATCTGTTCAACAACTGCCTCGATTATTCATCGATTCCAGAGGGGTTTGCCAGCGCAAAGACTATACTACTGTATAAGAAAGGCGACGTCACTGACATCAAGAACTACAGCCCAATTTCTCTGCTAAATACCACCTACAAAGTATTCACCAAGGTCATCGGAAATCGCATCAACTCCATACTCGACGCTGCAGAAACAGCTGAACAAGCCGGTTTTCGACAGAGCTTCTCAACCATCGACCATATACATGCCGTCAATGAGCTCATCAAGAAGACCACCAAATATAAACTTCCTCTTTTCATGGTCTTTGCTGACTATGAGAAGGCGTTCGATTCGGTCGAGAATACAAGTATCTGGCAAGCACTGAAACGCCAAAATGTTCCATCCAACATTATCACCATCCTCAAGAGCATCTATCGGACCTCAAAGTCAACTATTCATATCGGTGATGCATCAGCCGGCGTTGAAGTTCAGAAGGGCGTCCGTCAGGGCAACACAATCTCGCCTCGACTCCTCACAGCATGTCTTTGTGAAGCGCTCAACTCACTCAACTGGCAAAACAAGGGGATCAACATCGATGGCTGCTACCTTTTGCATCTCGCCTTCGCTGATGACGTTGTCATCATCTCCCACAGGTACAGTCAGCTTTGTCAGATGGTCAAAGAGCTTGTGGCCGCCAGCCTACAAGTTGGTCTCAAAATCAACATCAAAAGGACAAAACTTTTTGCCAACTGCTGCTCTGGCCATACCCCTATCAAGATCTGTGGGGAGGCGATTGAAAGGGTCGATGAATTCGTATACCTGGGCCAGCTCATCTCCTTTCCACGCGACCTTATGCGCGAAATCAGGCGTCGAATCCAGGCAGGCTGGAATGCTTTTCGCAAATATCGTCAGTTTTTCACCACCCAGAAGATCGCTATGAAGCACAAGCGCAGACTTTTCAACATGTACATCGTTCCCTCTATTCTTTATGGAGTGGAAACCTGGGCATTAACAAAGGCTGCTGAGACAAGACTCGCAACAACTCAAAGACAGATGGAAAGAAGAATGATAGGGGCCCGACTAATAGATCACATCAGCAACGAGCCCCTCCGAGGAATTACCAAAATTCGAGATCTTGTACAAACAGCAAGACAGCGGAAATGGAGATGGGCACGCAAGGTCGCAGTGATGTCGCGAGATCGCTGGGCGCGACAAATAACAGAGCGGCGACCCCGTATCGGCGAACGCGACGTTGGCCGACCCTGGCGATGATGGTGAGACGCTATTTCAACAACAGCCGGCGTGCAATGGATGCAAGCGACGCATTGTGATAAATAATGGTCACGAATTGGGGAGGCTTTCATTTGAAATGAGTGTGACTAAGCTTGAATAAATAAATAAGTTGATTTGATTGCAGTGAGCCAATAACGATGTTAACAATGCATATTTATGATTTTCACTGCTGACAATAGCAGCATTAGTTTCATAACATCATGCGCTTAAACCGGTGATAAGCAATTAATAGTACCCCTTAGTATGGCATCCTACAATTGAAATTGTAACTTGAAACAAAAACTCCTTTTGCAGCTTTGAGAAAAAATCCACTTTTGGGCCTATCAAAATATAACTGCAGCAAAGTTATTAATATGTCAAACTGCAACCTCAATGAGCACATTTTGCAAGAGAGAACAACTGTGCCAATCAAAAGAATTGAACACAACCTTTCATTTGGGAACTTACTCTCACATCAGTTCGCATTTCCGCTTCATGGAACGCTTTACAGATTAATTTTGACGAGTGAAATTTACGATGATTAAATCATACGACTCGGTACTTCATCAGCTCTCTGGACAACGCACTCGCCCAAATTGCACCTTGATAATAGGGTGCTGAAGCGTAAAACTACGTCCCATTACATTTCGAATCGTCATAACAGCTGATTACTTTGATGACTGTGGCTTTCTGTTGAATTACTTTTTACCACAATTTAAGTTCAAGTTGTTACGAAAGTACAGCAAATGGTCTGCTATTGAATCAGAGAGCCGTTGACGCAGTGGTTCAACTAAAAACTAGCGAATATTTTCAACATGATATGGGAATTATGAAAAAGAAATAGAGTAATATCAATAAAGAAAAGAAACCTAAAATGCAATGCGGTTTTGCAGTAATCTAGCTGAAATTTTTACGACTTATTTTTCGGATATTTCAGTTACACCAGTGTAGGTAGAGCTAAATAATTTTATACCATCTTTGAATTATCAATCCTACTATACCGTATAATAAGTGAACAGAAATTGTTGACTCCTATCCTTACCTGATTGTAAAATGATACACTTAAGATACCTCTGATATAATATCACTTTCTTGCATGAAGTAACAAACCTTTTTGCGGTTATGACATAATAGTTATATTGAAATAAAATTCATCATATAATTTTTGTAGCATAAAAGTAACAAAATGACTGAAGAACGAAGCGAAAACCAAAATCGATCGACTTTTCGAGAATGGGCTGCAGTAACAACCGCCCACGGCTTCAGCGATTTCTCACAAGCTAGCTCACTTTTCGGAAAGGTTGTTTGGTTTCTGCTCATAGCCATATCGCTTGCGATAATGACATATCAACTCTACACCACTGTTGGCGATTACACTGATCATAAATGGGTATCTACTGTCAAAGAAGAAGACCCTGACATAAGTACGGTTAGTTTCGAAAGTCCAACCGTGAATATCTAAACTGCATTAAAAGGAAACTGGTGATATACCATTTCTGCTTTAATCTTGCCACTTCCCAATTCAAAAGGACCCTCTTCGAGCCTAATCAATATGAGAAAAGCTCTTTTTAATTTTGGAAATATTCTCATTGAACTTGAAGTTAACGTAAAAAGTGGAAATAATATATAGTAGTCAAAATATTGGTTGAATTGTATTTACAGGTATCGGGAAAAGCCTGAATTAGGAACATGTGGCACTATTGCTTTAAGATCAGCTTGATTGTCTAATACCTTTGGACTTTTTGGACCCTCACGCATAGTATGGGCTATCATTTTTACTATTTTGTTTTTGATACTTTTTTCTCCTTCGCAGCTCGACAGACTTTTAGCTTGAAATAACAGCGTTCACGTGTTAAATTAGCGCCGCAGCGTTGCACTAGTACAGGATCCCTCGCGGATATTCGCTATTAATTTTCTACCCCTTTTACTTTATACGCAGATACGTATTTCATAAAACATAAAGCACATGAACTATGCAAAATTGCACCGTGAAAGTACGCATATTGGTCTTAAAATGGCAAGCAACCCAAACAGAACTAATAAATGCGCTTGCAGCGCTCCAATTTTGGGAATGAGTATTTGCAATCGTTTTTAAAACAAGTCTTAGGTATAGTTATCATTGTGTATGTAAACACGGTCTTTACAAGAAGTAATTCGATCCTCACTTTCTTTTCGTCTTTCAGATGGTACAAAGTTTCCATCAATAATCGTCTGCAACATTAATCGCTTGAAGAATTCGAAAGTGAAAGAATACAACATGAGCTATGATATGGTTCGCTTTCTGTTTCTCAGTTCGTTCCAACAGCAATACATCATCAAAGATGAAAATACGACGGCGGCGCTCGAGCTCTACAAGTGGCAAAAGGCTCATAATTTAACCTATTTGGACATTTTCGAAAAAATGGCGCCTAAATGCGAAGACATTTTTATTGAGGAGCAATGCAGCGAAGGAAATATAACTCCTATACAGACGCTTGATTATGGCCGTTGCTATCGATGGGAAACAAACGAACTTGCGACTGAATGGGGTAAATCTCTATTAATTTCTTCATTTCGAATTATCGTTACTGTAGGCTAGCCAAAATTAAAAATCTGTTTCGAATTCGATTCTTCAGTGAAATATTATCGATCTAAGAAGAATCCATCTACAGACTACAGTTTTTTAGGAACAAAAGGCGCAAAATATTTGATACTCAATACACAAGGATGGGATTACGTGCCAGTAATTCAAAACAACTTCCTCATTCAAGGACTGGCGATCCAGTTATCCTATACAGGTGCTGCAGAGCTTGGAGATTGGATAAAACTGCAGCCAGGAACGCATACTTCACTCAGCATAAAAATTGCAGAAGCACGCTATAGATTGCCTTCGAAATCTTCTATTCTTAATCCGTTCCAGTATTTCGATGCACTCGGGTCAGAGGTAAAGTATTTCACGAATGAAACATGCGAGTTGCAATATACAGTATTCTAGAGCAATCAATATTAATAGCAATAAAAAGACTATAAGTAAAAATCTTCATTGTTCCATTGAAAGCGATATTATCGTTAGACGATAATGGAGGATCGGAGCATATTTCGCTTTTGTTTCTAAAAGCTTCAATTGATCAAAAAAAGTCCTTATAAACGAAAAAGGGATACTTACTATAGTATCATGTGACTTAAATTGGAATCTTCCAATATTTTCTTTATTTTCCTTCCATTTTTGCTTTAGTTTTGACACGCGTTCGAGTAAATTACCCTCCAATTTCAGCCGCCCTGCTCACGTGATCCGCAACTGAAATATTTCAACGACACTCCTTATACTACTGTGAGCTGCGCCGTCGAATGCTTTTGGAAACTGCCTATTTCTTTGTGCGATTGCATACCCTTCTTGCCGAACAAATTTTATCGAACTTGCGATACAGAAGAAATCCACTCCTGTTATTTTAATGCTTTTAAAAATTTTACGGACGAGTGAGTTTTGGAGGTTGAAGAGGTTTTAACAGTATTATAATATTACTATGCATGGTGTCCAAAAAGTTCCTCTACGACTTTGATCGATTCGTGCTCAGCACTGCGGGCATTATTTTGGGAGCGCTTTTTTAAAAGATAGCCCTAATTTTAACTTATATTTTCTTTATTTAATTTTTTTAAATTATTCTATTTTTCGTCATTTTATATTTCTTTAAAAAACGCGACAATCTGCACTTGCAAGATGATTAAAAGTAATAATGCAATTTATTTTTTTGAATAACTTGGTCTAGGTTGATTCAGCTGAGTTGAAACTTGGCAAACATAACCTGTAGGTATTGGGATATCGTTTGAAAAAGGAATTATTAAATTCAGTCATGGCTTTGTAAAGATATGATCAATCAAATCTAAGTAATCATTTGAAGGCAGATCGCCTGCGTCGCCTTATGGTATGGTAACGGGCTAAAAAATAAATACCTATGATTGGTTGATCATATCTTTACAACACTATGACGGAATTTTATTATTCTTTTTTCAAACAATACCCCAATATCTGTAGATTATGTTTGCCAACTTTCAGCTGAGCTGGACAATTGTGGGCTAAGTTATTCAAAAAACAAATTGACCATTTAACAAATTCTCTTATTTTTTTATTTGATGTAAAATGACGAAAAATGGATTTATTTTGAAGATTAAACAAGAAATCAAAGTTGGAAGAAATGCTATCTTTAAAAAACAGCGCTCCCAAAATGGTGCTTGCAGTGCCGAGCACGAACTGATCAAACCCGTTAAAAGCACTTTTTGAACACCCTGTATATTGGGTCGTTCCATATATTCTGTTGTTTTTCGATAACTTCGGATTAGTATATCTCAGTGGTAAACGATCGGCGTGGGCTTTTTTTTCTTCATTTTGTAGATCACCCTCGGGGCTAAAAAATGAAGAAAAAAAAGCCCACGCCGATCGTTTACCACTGAGATATACTAATCCGAAGCTATCGAAAAACAACAGAATATATGGAACGACTTAATATTGAAACATTTCGGCAAGTAACTAAAGCGTGTTTGATGATAAAACTGCGAGAAGATTCAGTTACAGATTTAAAGTGTGTGCAGAATCGCCATTAGACAAGGATAACGACTAAAAAATTTTAATTCGTAAATGCAAACAATCTGTGAATGCTCAGTACGTTGAATCAGTAAGGGTATTCAGTGATGCAATTGATTAGTTATGATAGGTAACCCGCCCAGTACATCTTTCTTTTTATTACACATCAGCCGAAGCCGCAATACTAACTAAATCAATACTCAGTGTTACTCCTGAAAGTGATCGATTTGCAGTTAGCATAAATCTGTCCAACGAAAGAGGAACGCGCAACCTTTGATAGCGACATGTTGACCTTCAAATACATTCAATGTAGAGCTTATGCCAAATCTGTTGATGCTGACATAATGCGTGCTGTCACTTTATTTATGAATTCTTTGATGTCAAATCACAGTTTTAACGATTTTAGCGACTGGGCAGCCGAAATCTTTAATTGCATGAGTCAGTGCCCGGAGCCTTGTGTCTATCGTTACGTTGAAGCGACGACAAGTCAAACAACCTTTCCCAGCGACGAACAGCGACCAGAACTCGAAAAGTGGCTAGCTGCAAATCAAATGGGAAATGTTCGACTCAAAGACGTCATCGTCCTGGAGTTTTATTTTGGATCATTAGAGGCGAAGGTATGATTGACTAAGTCTCGGGGTGCAGTATGCATCGGTTACAAATGAATGTATTCAATGCAAAGTAAAATTCATTTGCTTACGTTCACTCGTTGAAAATGTGCTCTGTCCAACATCGTAGGCTGATTTCAAACAAGCTTTTTGAAAAATTTTCAGTTTTTGCTTTTATCACTTTTCTGTATTCTTCACTTTTGGCTTTGCGCTGATTTGTGCAGTCGAGTCACCTAAAAC
>NIUQ01004847.1:0-12419 GCA_002796945.1 Plectus sambesii
AAGACAAAGAGAGAAGAACACAAAGAATTAGTGCCGCTTGACGTGAAAGGGAGCCGGCCCGAACCGGGTCCGCCGTTGATGACGTATTTTACAGTAGCGATAGTCGAATTGAATCAAATTCCGCACAATGTGCCTGATTCTCCTTGTAACCTGCAGTGTTCAAATGTTTTGCAGTAAGGCAAGCCTGAACAATGCCGATCGACTACGCAGTGAAATCTGACAAAATTTTCGAAACATATTTACAACGGCAGACTCCACTTTTCATGATATTCTTTTTAATTATTTCTTCATTTTTCTTTCTTCAGCCCATTAGCGTGGCAATAATCGAGCTGAGTCGACTATTTTCACGACCGATTGTCACCGACTACACTGCGTCGTTTTACGTTGCCTTGTTAAATTGAAGATTGTGCCAGGCGTGGCTTGTTGCGATTGATACAGCTGTCAACGAACGGTAGATTTCACTTTTCCTCGACCTTTTGACATTTCTAATTATTTAGTAACAACAGACATAGCGATGGCATCGTTCGCCGATCTGCTCCACAGAGCCGATAAACTGTCGAGCTCGGTCAAGTCGGGCAAGCAAGACGCCTCATCGAGCAACATGAATTGGACGCCGTTGACCGAAACTACCTTCAACAAGGGCGATCAATCGTTCGCTTCTTCGACGAGAAACAAGACACCATCTGTGGATGCTATGAGCGGCGTTGAGCCGAATCTGGAGCAAATCCTAAAACGCGGCGAGACACTGTGGCGCAAGACCACGGCAGTTGGGGACAAGAGTATGTCTGCTGCTGGCAACACTACCGACCTACACGCGTAAGTTCATTTGCGTGAGATATTTGTTGAAAATATGGCTTTAAATTAGTGTCTTAGACATTATTAATATCGTTTTGTGTTAGAAAAGCAGTAATATTGACAAGTGTGATTATATGATAAATGTTTTAGAAGCTTGCTGCTTGGAAGGGAAGGCGTCGCTCTACCGTCATTGCCGGAGCCGTCGAGCTCGTTGGCATTGAACGCTACATGTGGAAGCATCGCTGACAGCACGATGCTTAATCGACGAGAGGCCGTCACGAAGTCGCAGGACAGCGATTTGCAGTTGTTCCTGCGTAATCAACGCGAGCAGATGCTCACAAATTTAGTGGAGGAAACGCTGAAAAACGTAAGCAGCTATTAATTTTTTATTGTATATAGGGTGAGCGGGATGGTTATTCGACTGTCAGATACGTGAATAGCAACCAAGAAGTTGTGATATAGAAGTAATGATGCGCTAGTGACAGGTCGCCCGATGGTGTTCCCCTGGAAGCTTAGAGAGTCATTTTACAGACGATGGATGATGCCGAGCGAATGCATTGGCGTCAGATGGTGCAGGATTGGGAGGATCACAAGAAAGCACTCTTCAAAGGAATTCCATCCGTCAACGTTGCCGATATGGTGCCTGGACCAACAGTATGATTTGTGTTCAATGTAGATGTGTTTAAAAGTGGTTTGTCCTGCAGAGTCGACGCTCGGAACGCTTCGGACCGCGATCTCAGAGTCAGATGACTGATGTTGAGCTCGTTTTGGCCAAGAAGGTAAGCAACTCTATCAATCTCAACCTTGACGTACTTTTTGTTAGGGTGATTAGTTTAATGGAGAACTGAGGTTACTCTTAGCTTTAGTGAATGTAGCGTTTATTGCTTTTAGCTACGTATGATATATATGCGTTATTTTGAATAAATGCGG
Organism: Plectus sambesii; assembly: GCA_002796945.1. NCBI lineage: Eukaryota > Metazoa > Nematoda > Chromadorea > Plectida > Plectidae > Plectus > Plectus sambesii. The sequence continues at coordinate 1,726 of NIUQ01004847.1, forward strand.
AATTTTCAGATGAGCGAATACGTGGACGCTTCGGCCGACGGTGGACTGGCGCCAAATTTGGTGACGCTATTTGCGGAAGCGGGCGTGCAGCTCAGGGATACGGTATGTAAATCTTGAGCTTCCCATTTACGAATATAATATTTCATTTAGGCGCTGGTCGATCTGTGGGATCAAGTAAAAGAAGTAGTAGCCACGCCGGTTGTTGCGGGGCAGAGCATCGCGGCACAGCGAACGTCGGTCAGTTGGTGCCTCGCCCTGATCAAGCAGGCTACCGGCTACCTGCAAAAACAGTCAGATATATCATTTCACCCTCTCGTGAACTGACTGAACAAGCCTCTTTCAGTTTCTGCAAACACATGGAAATGGTCGTTTACGGCAACCTGGAGCAGGCCAAGCGAGGCGGCGTCCCGGGCACTGTCGGTCTTGTTCAAGCTTACCTCAATGTTATTTTCGCCACTCCTTATCAAGGACACGAAGTAGGCGCATTCATGCTTCCTCTACTATTTAGCTAATGGTGATGTTTCAAGGATGGACTGATGGATAATCGTCACCCCGTTTGGGCGGTCGTTTATTATTGTATTCGCAGCGGCGACCTGACCTCTGCTCGCCATGCTTGCGAACAAATGCGACTCGGAGATATGGCTGCGGCTTTGCGCCAGATTCAGGACGGAGAGTGAGTCGCTTCATTTGTTTCATCTTTGCAGTGGTCGATTCATTTTTCTCAATAAGAAAGCGAGGTCTGACATCGATGAGATTCAATTGCGGGAAGCTCAAATATTGACGACGCTAACTCTTTTTCTCGAATTGTTTTTTGATATGTAGCGTCGATTCCACAACAGAAAGGATGCAATCTAACTAGATACTCCGGTATTGCGTTCGGCGTTTTTTATCAATTAAGAAATGTTGAATATACTTCGAATTTGTTAGTAATTACCTCAATAACCCCATAAATGGCACTTCAGACTGTCGGCCGACACGGAGACAAAGATGCGACTCGAGTTTCGGCGCAAAGTGCTCACATGCACGGATGCCTACAAGCGCGCCGTCTACTGCTTAGTGGCGAATTGCGACAGCGCGTTGGATCATCCAGAAGTAGCGGACAAGATTGAAGACTGGCTCTGGCTGCGGCTGACGCTGGCTCGACACGGCGAATTGAAACGCCGCGCCGATGTTGGCGAGAAGAGCGCTCTCGGCGCGCTGCAGCACCAGATCTCCGTCGAATTCGGTAGATACAATAGAAAGTTTTATAATGGTGTCCCTTATAACGTAAAAATATATTTTAGCGGCCATGCATGACCGGTATCGAATTTTCGGCCTCATGTTTTATACAGGGCGAAAATCGTTCATAACTTAATCGTTTATACGGGTCAAACTCGGCTGGTTCCCCCTATACCAGTGCAAACGATTTCCACTACATAACATCTCATGAAACGATGGAGAGGAAATAAGTCCACCTATCTTGCAGGTGAACAGCACTTTGGCGCCAGTGGCTCGCCCTTGATGTACTGGGCGGCTTTGTGGCTCACTGGACAGTTGGAGACAGCCATCGAGTTTCTGTCGAGACAAGGCGACTATCTTCGAGCGAACGCAGTTCACATCGCCATCGCTGCTAATCAAAGCGGCATTCTTCTAACACCAAAAGACTGTCGCGCCAAACTGCGTAAGTGGATCAAAAGTGTTAAGAAACTTCAGCTAATTTTTATTGTCCAAATGCGTTGGTTAGCTCGTAGATGTTGGCAATTTTTCTCTGTATTATTTCAGTGGAAAATGGATCGATGTCAGCATTTAATTGCATAAACCTAACTCTTATCATCTTTGCATTCAATTCGAATGCGCGGTTAACGAAATCAGATGCAAAATTGTTTAAACCACTGCAAAACTTTCTATAAGCCATGCGGCGATTGCAAGAAACAAAGCAACACGTAGCTTTAATATGCATTGCAGTTTCGACAGAAGATGGCGATAGCGCGGAACTGCGGAGGTTGAACGTGGCACGGTTGGTGATGCTGTACACGGCTAAGTTCGAGACGTCGGACGTGCGGGAGGCGCTCTCCTACATGTACCTGCTGCGCGCATTCAAGGCGCCGAGCGGGGAAGACCTGCTGGAAGCGAATGTGGCACGCTTGTTGGCGCAGACGAAGGAGTACGAACTGCTCCTCGGTTACATCGACGAGGGTGGAAAGCGCATCCCCGGCTTGGTCGATCGCTTCAAGCTCAACACCGCCCGCATCATCGCTCACGTCGCCAGGGAGGCCGAGAACGCCGGCGACAACGACACCGCCGTCAAGCTTTATGACCTGGCTGGGGTACGTAATTTAATGCGTGTACCATGGTCCTTGTAATCGCAAAGTTCAACAAACGGTAGTAGAAAATTTTTTAACATTTTTTTAGCCGGCGATCATAGATTACTTTCGTTTATCTGAGTCTAGTGTTTTTCGGTAGTCTGGTTGGAAAGCCGAAAGTATTCCTTTTTAACGTTATTCCCTCTACTTTCTCACAACCGCCTTATTTTCTACCCCTTTTCGATGATTTTTTAATCATAAACAATGTTATTTTATTGCAGAAGAATTCTGAAGCGATTCGAGTTCTGAACCAGGAACTGAGCCAAGTGATCAGCCAGGCTTGTACACCCCAGTCGCAATGCGAGCGAGTGCGTCGATTGGCTATATCATTGGCGACCAGGTTTGCTCGCTTGCGCCATTCAATTTATCTATCCTTTGCGTTTAGATACAAAAAGAACGGTGTTAAGACAGACGCGCAGATGGCTTCAACGTTATACTTGCTGATCGACTTCGGAACCTTCTTCGATTTGTACCACGAGAAACGTTACGACGAGTGCATCGAAGTATTGCGGAAGCTCAATTGTTTGCCCTTGGAACCCGATGAGGTCGACCAGAAAGTCAAAGTCTTTCACATGATTCCTGAGGAGGTGTGTCGCTTGCTTTGAATATTTTAGGGCGTAATATTATTGCTCTGGTGAAATAATTCTGGCAGATTTCATGAAGTATCAACGGATTGAGGTCGTATGTTATACGTCCTTGTCGTGATGCATACAAATCTGGCCAGAATTATTTCCTCAATTCAACTAAGTTCTTTATACTCGCACTTTTTCACCAGCTAGGAGAAATATGGTACTGGCTGCTGATCTTACTCATGGAAAACCTTGCGACAAATGACAATATCCTTTTTCAGATTCGGCGAGTATTGTCGGACATTCTCCTCGCGGTGATGAACATTTCAGTGGAGCAATACAAGCAGTTGAAGCAGAGTACCGTGGGCACGAACGGACTGGAACAACAGGTAGGGGAGGCACTAGGGCTTCTTGTCCAATCTTATAATCGACTCCCTTTTAGGCCCTCGCCGACATTCGACGTCAGGCGCAAGCCGTCATTTTGTTTGCCGGAATGATTCCTTACCGCTTGCCCGCCGACACCAACGGTCGTCTCGTTCAGCTCGAAGCCTACCTTAGCTGATCATATCTTTGTGTTCCCTGTATTTGCAACGATTGGTTGTCTTTGATGTCTTGTTCCGTTTTCAAGACTGTACCGTATGCGACGATTTTTTGGCTTATATCGCGTAAAAGCTTCGTGCTCAACTGCTTCATTGTCGTCATTCACTGAAAAGGGGTGAACTATTGACTAAAAAATACAATCGCGGCTTTCTTCTCACATTTTCCCATCGGAGAAATCAGCTGAGCGCGATAACCGGCAATTCAACTAGCTGCTGTTTGTATACCGTATAGGGTTGTAACGGGGAAGGGGAATTCCCCGTCCCCGAAATTTGATTTTGTCCCCGTCCCCGAAATTCCTCGTCCCCGGAATCTGAATTTGTCTCCGTCCCCGGAACTCCCCGTCCCTGGAATCTCAATCTGTCCCCGTCCCCGAAATTCGCCGTTCCGAAAATTCCGATTTTATCATACTCAATTATCATAACTACTGATTTTAACATTAGTTCAGTGTAGTTTACACTATGTCGATTCATTATTATGCATTTTTAAGTCATGTTGATTTATTTTATTTCGCATTTTTTTGTCCCCGTCCCCGAAATTCCCCGTCCCCGTTACAACCCTAATACTGTACTAGTACCGAACAAGTGTAAAGCTAAATTGACGACATTACCACAATTATCTCCGTTAGCCGCAGTGAACGCAAATGCAAGCACTTTAATTACGTGCACTAAATCGAGTATTTTTAATGCTTGTACCTGTTTGTATTTCAAAGTTTTAATGTTGATTTTATATTACTTGATTATATTATCAGAGTGCAAAAGTCTCGTGTTGAATTGGTTTCGCGTTGAGTAAGCATAACTGCGACAAATAGTTGCCCGTTATCAGTTTACAGACATACGCAGACGCGGCTGTATAGCAAATTTTAGCTATAGTATCAGTTGCTGTCCTCCCTTTAAAACGATTAAGCGACAGAAACATGTAGCGCAGCCAACTTATGTCTAGCTCAGCAGCACTTTTTCAGTGTCATTAAACTAGAATGGTGACGCCTACTATAGAAAAAGTTAACCTTGAATCCCTCATTACAGAGGAAGAGCTTGAAGAACTGAAAGATATACGAATAAAAAAACTTCCGAAAAAACTAGATCGAATCGGTGAAGGGACATATGGAAAGGTTTTCCTCTTTGAATTCGAGGATGGAAACTCTAGTGTCGGTAAAAAACCAAAATCAACCTTTACAAAAAGTCAGCAGAGGAAGAAAGTCGGATGAAAAAGGTAAGTAGCTAAATAAATGGGCAGTAAACGCAGCGCATATTATAAAACTGAATGTGCGTAATATAATATCAAAACGTTTCAATTTACGATCGTAACATTATTAGCTCAGACCTTTTTAGCATTTAAGTTATGCGCTCGGCGAAATTAAAATACTTCATCAACTGAGTCATGAAAAAATTATCGAATTCTATGGATTTTACTTGGATCACAGTCAAATCATCATTTTCATGGAAGTCATGAAAGGATCAGTGAAAGATGAGATCAACAAAAAAGGATGCTTGTCTGAAATGGAGGCAATGAACTATTTTATCCAAGCAGCTGAAGGACTTGTCTATTTGCACAGCAGAAAACCAAAAGTAATCGTTCATCGCGACATTAAGTGTACAGCATTTTACTTTAACCTTAGAGTAATAGTAATTGTTTGTGACAGCAGTACAACTAATTAAGGAGATACCTTGAGAAATGGGTTAATGATGTTTAAATGGTCGAATCTTTACAGCATTAGTCTTAATTTAGTCTGTTCAGAGAGGAATGAGCGTTTAAATATAAACCGGATTTTCGTTATACAGGATGCCCCACAAAAAAACAGGCGACATAACTTTTGAACGGGGAAGCGCTTTTGGCCCAAATGTTAACCATAGGGTGTCCTAGTATTGGGCTTCAAGTGGGCGGAGTTTGGACCGCCTCCTTTACAAGCTGTCGTTGCGGGACCCCAAAATGTGCGAAAAAGGGCCTTAAATCGGAGGTGACTTTGGAGGGTCACTGTAAAGCGGAGAGTTGAGATGGTGAGCTGATTTTTGACCCAGGGATAGTCCACAAAAGTGCAAATATTTTGCAGAAAAAATTTTTGCAATCGGCCACAATTGCCCCACTGGCCGGTTTTAGCAGATTTTTGGGCACTTTTTTTGAGCATTTATTTGGAAAATTTCTGACCAATTGCCAAAATTTTATCGGAAAAAAATCGCACTTTTGTGGACAATCCCTGGGCCAAAAATCAGCTCACCATCTCAAGTCTCCGCTTTACAGTGGCCCTCCAAAGTCAGCTTCGATTTAAGGCCCTTTTTCGCACTTTTTGAGGTCCCGCAACGATATTTTGTAAAGGAGGCGGCCCAAACTCCGTCCACTTGAAGCCCCATACTAGGACACTATACGTTTAAAATTTGGGCCCCAGGCACCTCCACGTTCAAAAGTTATGTCTCCTGTTTCTTAAGGGTCACCCTGTAACTCGTGTCAAGTGCAACCGTTGCGAACTATCTGTTTGCCTCAACAAAATAATCCGCAACGCTTGCACTTGACGTGAGTTATAGCGAGAATACGGTTTTCATTTGACCGCCCCTAATAATATCAAGTCTTCGTGTGATGATCCAGCGTTGAAATAATTTAGATTGAGTTGATCACAACTACTTTTCCTTTTATTGTAAGATAATTCCCATTGAGATATAAGTTGAATAGTAAGCGCCGCCAAGGGGTGCTATTTTTAGGCGAAAACTTGCTACTTACAGCAGAGGAAAATTTAAAGTTGGCTGACTTTGGATTAGCTATTGATTTAGCCATAAGCAGTGGCTCAGTTTCACTTTCATCAAACTCCCCAAAGACGTTTGTGGGGACGCACTATTATATCGCGCCTGAAGTCATTGGAAAAATGGATCAACCAGAAGCATATGGTCGAAAATCAGACATATGGTTTTTGTTTCTTTTAAGTTTTTGTCGCGCATCATATGTTAACATGAGAATTTCAGGTCCCTGGCATGTACGTTAATTCAGATGATTAATGGTGAGCCGCCTTATAGAAACCTTAATTTCTTTGAATTCGCTCAAAGATCTTCATCTGAATCACTACATCGCCTGAAATATTCAGGCAATCTGTTACAAACAGCAAGCAACACAATAAGAAACCTACTTGATTCGTTATTTATTATTGACCATACGCGACACCCAAATGCCGAAGAGGTCCTTGTTCTTGCCCACATTGTAACAAAATCAATTGCAAACGCTAATGTGGATGGAAGTAATCAAAACAGTTATTTCAATTTCTATGGCATTATCTCATGGATGAATCAATCAGATGAAGCAGTTGTAAAACAACACTTGAAATCTGCACAAGGAAATGCAAATGCGCAATTTAATCTGGGAAATATGTACGAAAATGGTAAAGGTGTACCGCAACTAGATAAAGAAGCTGCAAAATGGTATACAAAATCAGCAGAACAAGGAAATACAGATGCACAGTTTAATCTTGGACTGATGTTTACGAATGGTAAAGGTGTCCCGCAATCAGATGAAGAAGCTGTCAAATGGTACACGAAATCGGCAGGGCAATGAAATTCAAATGCACAATATAATCTCGGTTGGATGCACAGAAATGGCAAAGGTGTAGCTCAGTCATGCGAAAAAGCTGCCATGTGGTACACGAAATCAGCAGAACAAGGAAATGCAGATGCACAATTTAACCTTGGAACGTTGTATAAAAATGGCAAAGGTGTACCTCAGTCATACGAAGTAGCCGTCAAATGGTTCACAAAATCAGCAGAACAAGGAAATGCAAATGCGCTATTTGACCTTGGAGTGATGTGTGATAATGGACAAGGCGTGCCTAAATCAGATGAAAAAGCTATCCAATGGTACACGAAATCGGCAGAACAAGGACATGCAAGTGCGCAATTTAACCTTGGAGTGAGGTATGGAAATGGTAAAGGTGTTGCTCAATCGCATGATGAAGCTGTCAAATGGTACAGAAAATCAGCAGAACAAGGAAATAAAGATGCGCAATTTCACCTTGGAGTGAGGTATGATGAGGGGAAAGGTGTGCCTCAATCAGACGAAGAAGCTGTTAAATGGTATACAAAAGCAGCAGAGCAAGGATATGCCACAGCGCAATATAGTCTGGGGAAAATGTATGAATACGGTACAGGAGTTCCCAAGTCACATAATGAAGCTGTCAAATGGTATAGAAAAGCAGCAGAGCAAGGAAATGCAGCTGGCCAAAATAACCTGGGGAAAATGTATGAAAATGGTAAAGGTGTACTTCAATCGGCTGAAGAAGCTGTCAAATGGTACACAAAATCAGCAAACAAAGAATATGCGAAAGCGCAATGTAGTTTGGGACTCATGAACGAAAACGGTACAGGAATTCCTAAGTCACATAATAAAGCTGTTAAATGGTATAGAAAAGCAACAGAGCAAGGATATGCCACAGCGCAATATAGTCTGGGGAAAATGTATGAATACGGTACAGGAGTTTCCAAGTCACATAGTGCAGCTGTCAAATGGTATACAAAAGCAGCAGAACATGGAAATCCATCTGGTCAGAATGGGCTAGGACTAATGTATGAATTTGGTAAAGGTGTGCCCCAATCAGATGAAGAAGCTGTCAAATGGTACATAAAATCAGCAGAACAAGGGCATGCAGATGCGCAGTTTAACATGGGAAACATGTATGAAAATGGTAAAGGTGTGCCCCGATCAAATGAAGAAGCTGTCAAATGGTACAAAATATCAGCAGAACAAGGGCATGCACGTGCGCAATTTTGCTTGGGAACTATGTATGAAGATGGACGAGGTGTGCCTCAATCAGATGAAGAAGCTGTCAAATGGTACACAAAATCAGCAGAACAAGGGCATGCAGATGCGCAGTTTAACATGGGAGACATGTATGAAAATGGACGAGGTGTGCCTCAATCAGATGAAGAAGCTGTCAAATGGTACACAAAATCAGCTGAAAAAAGAAATCCAGCGGATCAGAATGGGCTAGGTCAAATGTATGAATATGGTAATGGTGTGCCTCAATCAGATGAAGAAGCTGTCAAACGGTACAAAAAATCAGCAGAACAAGGGCATGCAGATGCGCAGTTTAACATGGGAGACATGTATGAAAATCGTAAAGGTGTGCCTCAATCAAATGAAGAACCTGTCAAATGATACAGAAAATCAGCAGAACAAGGAAATGCAAACGCGCAATTTAATCTTGGAGTGAAGTATAATGAAGGACAAGGCGTGCCTCAATCAGATGGAGAAGCTATCAAATGGTACCGAAGAGCTGCAGAACAAGGAGATGCAAATGCGCAATATAACCTTGGATGGATGTATTTGAATGGGCAAGGTGTATCTCAATCAGATAATGAAGCTGTCAAATGGTTCACAAAGTCAGCAGAACAAGGACACGCAAAAGCGCAATTCAACCTTGGAGTGATGAATCATAATGGACAAGGCGTGCCTCAATCGGATGAAGAAGCTTCCAAATGGTACAGAAAATCAGCAGAACAAGGAGATGCAAAAGCGCAATATAACTTGGCAGTCATGTATAAAAATGGAAAAGGTGTGCCTCAATCAGCTGAAGAAGCTATAAAGTGGTTTAAAAAATCAGCAGAACAAGGGCTGGCACTAGCACAATTTCACCTAGGAGTAAAATATGGAACGGGTGAAGGTGTGCCTCACTCGTATGAACTAGCTGTCAAATGGTTCAGAAAAGCTGCAGAACAGGGAAATGCAGATGCGCAATTCAACCTTGGATGGATGTATGAAATTGGTAAAGGAGTATTTCAATCAGATGTAGAAGCTATGGAATGGTACACAAAATCAGCGGCACAAGGAAATCAGCGCGCTCAAGTTAAACTTGGAGAAATGTCTCAGAAAGGCCAAGGCATTCTTGATTAGTTTGGTCGACTATATGTGAAAGCTTCTCCATTTATTGTACAGTGAAACCCGGATATAAGACCTACTTTTCGATGGCCCAAACATGTTTTATATCCCGGTTTTACTGTGTTACTGTCCTGTTTTTGGATATTGATATGTGAAATTAGATGTCTGTCACTTCTTATAATTAGAGATATATCGCTGCTTGATCACTTTTTTGTTAATTTGAAAATGGAGGACGAAAACTGACAGATTTATTAGTGTTCATTCTAATAAGGAGAACTTCGATGGATGTTAGTCATAAGAAGGTAGCAGTTCAACACTGAAGGGTAAATTTTGCTTTATCAAATATGTTATAGGGATGCACATTAATCATACGTGCAGTATGCCCTTAGTCATACCGAGCTTGTGTACACTGCTGATAACTGATTAGGCATTGAGTAGAAGGGACCTTACTAAAGGTCGAAGATGCTTACTGCGGGTGCCTGATGTGTAACTTCTTGAAAGAACCCTGTAGGAATGAGCTGAAAGGCGTAGTGGTCGAGCAGATGGGAGTAAGGAAATGATAGCACTGTGTCCAGGTGATGCAGCGTGAGTATGAACTTGGTGCAGAAGAGGGAAGCGGTGAAGGCTGTGCCTCTAAACACGTGCAAGGAGGGAAGCAAGTAATTGCGATGTCATGAGTTAATCTGATGGCAGCAAGACTAAGAGAGCGTGGAAGGCGCCAACCTGCTCACAAAAGCCACATCAAACATCACTGAATCCTGTCCCTTTGTGTAATATTTGCATGTGCACTCAGAGAGTGAGGCAATTGAAGAGCATTTCAGCATATAAGGGCCACATTATCATGAAGACCGCCGCAAGGCAAAGTCAAATTTGCTCGATCTTTTGCGTCGAGTGCTACAATTTTATTTTTGGTGCTTCTATCAACTTTTAAAAGAACTCTAGTTGCGATTTAGTTGGCTTGGTCCGCCGCGATCAGACCCTCGGTTCCTGATTTTGACAAGTCATTAACAAAAGCTAAACATTCTTACAGAGACCTTCGGATATTAGACATGCAATGATATTTGCATGAAACAGCTATAGATTCCGTTCAGAAAATCATTGGCTTGTTCCAATTTACTTTCCTCAACTGCTTCCTACAAAGGTACAGAAATAAACAAACAAAAACACTTTCTTTCTTTCTTTCTTTATTCGCTTAATCGGTTCATTACAAACGAAGCGGGAATAACATGTTTCCCCCAACAATCACAGCCGCCAGAAGCGAATCACCGCCCGCCAGCGTTCATAGCCAGACGGGTTGTAGCGGCCGTAAGTCAGTGATAGCCGCCCCCTCGTCGTC